>CM025785.1:918984-1017205 GCA_014636745.2 Centella asiatica
CAAGAGGAATACAAAACTTGAAATAAGTACACAAACGGTGGATTTAGTATTCAGGTCTCCAATTCCAATTCCAAACGGTTGAATCCATAAATGAGAACTCACTTGTCATTCAAAGAATCATGCTCTAATCCATTAGGGTTATGGAATATGAAAAAGACCTGAACACAAGCTGCCTCCTCTCAAACGAAGTAATTTGATCCATATGCTATTGTGGGATAAATCTTTAAACACATCTTATCAGTTATCATTTGTCATTTGAATTGATTACCAGTAGACCTAGTGTTTTTTTTATCACTTCGCTGTTTGATGTTTCTATAATAGTAGTGCAGATTCTCTAGCTCTATATCCTAAATTGTAGGTCATGAAACACAAGCTGGAGATGTATCAGCCTATATTCCCACCAATGTGATCCCCTAGGTCCAACTACTAAGTCATTCCTAGCGATGTAGTTAAACTATTTGAAGCATTTTCCAACAAACACATAAACATGCATATACATGTTGGATCATAAATAATGCTAACAGGAATCCATATATCCAACGCTATTCTGTAGCGTATACACATTTTGTTACTTGCATTTCCAGCTAATATAATTCAAGTAATCACATCCAAAAGGAAAAGTAGGCGACGAACTTATATTGGAGATGCTAGCAACTTCTCATATATACAAACTCCAGTAAAGCCACCTATGCTCAAATGAGATAAAAGTGAAGACACCAAGAAGACAACAATAGATTAGAACATATAATAAAATTCAAAATTTTAGCAAGACACCAAGAAGATAACAATAGATTAGAACATATAATAAAATTCAAAATTTTAGCAAGAAAACAAATTTTGATTGCAAATATGCATACCTTATGATTGTCTCACCAAGTAGCAAATTCAGAATGTTTCACTACAAATAACAAATATTCCCTCAAATGCATCACTAAACACTTCAATCCCCCCAATCAATCCAATTCCTTCTGAACCTTAATACCCATAGAAATAGCCGTATCAATAATCGATTTGCAAATAGACTCCAAAGGCATGTACTGGCAATATGGATCGGACTGTTTTACCTTTGCAATTTCGTAGATGTGCTTTAGGGTTACGGTTGAGGCTTGGACGTAGGCGGGACGGCTGCTGGCGGACTCAATGCCGGCAGCCTTCTTGAGATACCAAGTGACCGACGGAGACTTGACGGTGAACTCGAAGGTGTTGTCTTCGAACGCCGTGATTGTGACCGACATCGGGGTTTCTGGCTTGTACTTTTGAGTTCTGGCATTGAAGTCCTTGCAAAAGGCCATTAGATTGAGCCTGTACTGACCTAGAGCCGGTCCCACAGGAGGCGCTGGACGAGCTCCACCTGCCGGAATGGTGAGCCGGATCGTCGCCGCCACCGGTCGGCGGACTAGGATCTCTTTGAGTGTAGCCATTTCGCGTTCCCCAAATAATTTGACAGACGAAAGAAGACCGGGGAGGGGTTGGGTTTTTTTTTTTGGGGGGGGGGGGGGGGGGGGGGGGGGGGGTTTGGAGAAAACTGTGAAGTCTATCATAATTCAGTAAGAGTCTTTGTAAATTTTAAGTAATAAAATCTTAGAGGAGTTTTGCAATAACTGTTAAAATATTTACAATTATATACTAGTGCAAATAAAATTGTTTTTGCATGGGAGGGAGAGTAGCTAATAGTTTAAATAGATAATTTCCGTTTAATATACATTCAGTGTACACGCAAGCGTATGGACTCAATCGAAGAATGAATCCAACCGCACTTCTGTAATTTTCTAAACTCAGACATTCACGATTGTTACTCTTAACAAATTTTTTATTTTACAATTTAATTACACTTTTTCACATTTTATAGAATTCTTATTTTTTCTTAATTTCACTATTTTTTCTTAATTTCACCAGCATTCCTATTACATAGATTACTACACTAAAATAATAATATTCAAAACTAACTACTTTTCATCTTCTACATTGTTATCTAGTAGAGTAGTTATGTATATACGAATCATATACAATTTTATTAATTGTCACCAATAAATTATTGTATAAATGAATAAATAATTTTATTTTAAAACATAAAGATAATAAAGTATTATCCCAAGTATTTAGAACTTTCCACAAAAGATAAGTAAGATAGACAAACTTCCAAAGAGAGCTTAATTTTATCAGAATAGAGCTTATCGGAAGTTACGAGAAAATTATAGTTAGAAGTTCAATAAACCATACCTTGAAAATACTTTGGAAAAAATTCTTTTAATATCTTTCTACAACACTTCAATAGCACAAACAACTAATATTTATTTAACCTCGTTAAAAAATTGTCTCATTTTTTTCGAACAATAGTTGCACAAACATGAATCATTCTCATGATCATCGAATTCTGAACAAGAAGCAATACTTCAAAAAAGGGATGTTGGTCATACAAGACTTGACAAAGATCCATTATTTCATATGTGATACCATTACTTCAAAAATTAAAACAATTCCGTTCATAGATCGTATGGTATCCGCTACAATACATTAACAACCAATCTCTTGAACCATATATCGAACAAGTTGTTCTGCAAGGGCCAATCCGCTGCAATACATATGCAAAAACCAACAAACCAATCCTTTGTTTCATAAATATTTACAAACCATATATCTTTCACTTTATAATTAATTGTCAACATTGGTTCAAAATGAGTAAATCTAAAGTACTTCAAAATATTCCCACTTTCGGCAGAACATGTCACAAAAGTTCTCCAGATATATCCTGTCATGCCAATGCCAAAAGTAAGGCAATCTTTAAGGAAATCTTCAGCTGTGCAATGAAAAAGACAATTTTATCAAAACAAGCATATTAAAAATTGCCAAATTATAGTTATTCAACCATGAGAACGAAATAATCAAACTGATGGAACATTAAATTTAATGTATGATTCACCTAAAACCCACCAGAAGATCAAAAATCATCGTAGTATAGAATAGGACACCATCAGTTTTAGTTCAAATCTGCAACTGTACATAACTATATCCATCAGGGTAGAAGTTAAACAACAAAAGTCTTTCTTGCATGATAAATAGCAGTAGCTAAAACAAAAAAGCAGCACCTGATGTTCCTGCAAAATGTGGATAAGTTATCAAATTACAACCTGTTAATACACAAACTCTAAAATATAAGTGTTTGCTTACCATAACTCTATGACGTCATTTTTCTTTTTGCAAGGATTTCACTCTTAAGCGGTTGAATATATTCCCTTTGTTCATCATCAAACAAGGCCTCGTCCCAACATTACTACCTCAAACAGGTTCTTTCTATAATGTTGATGGCCTTAGCCATTCCATGACAATGTTTATGATTTCACTTTAGTCTCTGTCACTTCGTGATAAACCATATATTTGTGTGATTTCTAAACAAACTGCGACGTTTCCTTCTATACTCATTCCTGTTGTCCATTGTGAACAAGCTGCATAAGGGTTTTATTAGCCATCCTCTAACGCCTTTATTATATCTCCAGACTTTTCATGTCTCTTAATGCACATGGCCAAGTAGGATTTGGATTATGAGATTAAATTTTGGGTTGAAAGTTAACTAAATTGGCCATATTGAAATTTCATAAGCCAGACTCAAACAATGTGACACTAACCTATATCAGAAAAAATAAACTAAGTATACTAGCATCTCCACAGATCTTGTTAAGTTGGGATGCAGTGTCGGGTGTAACTTGTCTTGCCGGTTCTATGCCTGTTCAGTCGCACAATCCTCACTTAGTTCAAGGCTAATAGTAGATGTATGTGATAATCTTTTACTTTCGGTACTAAAGGCATCAAGATTAATAGAAGTTTCAGTATTGAAGGATTAAGAAGGAGGTTGACATACAACAAATGGTCCCAAAAAAAAAAGGATTTTTTACCAGAACAAAGTTGTTCTCACACCCAGGCCTCTTTGGGGCTACATCATCCTGATGAACAATATCACCAGCAAACACCAAAGAACAACACAAAAGAATCACAAATAGACCGAATATACTTTTTTTCACTTCCTCCATCAAAATTCAACTAGAGATCAAAAAAGGGTCAGTTGTGGTTTCTCCTTTTTTTTCTTCTTTTTAGTTTGTAGGTTCTACTTTTTGAGAAATGGGGAAAAGAAAACAGAGAAAATTGAAAGATGGGCAGAGAGTACATACATGACATGTGTAGGAGGATATATAAATACACATGAATTGTATGTGTAAAGATGAAAAAACACTTTATTCTGGAAAGTGAAGTTAGAGAAATATATATAACAAATTAAAGCTAATTTCGTGATGGTTTAGCAAATGCTGTCAACGCTCAAAATAGTAGTAGAAGAAAATCAGTCCTTTCCCTGATATACTTGTATTCATTGAAAGTAAGATCATAATATAGATTATAGGCAATTCATGTATTCACTTAAATTACAATACCATACCATACCTTCAAATGGTATATCAGATTACCATTCATACGTAGGTAAACAAGACAGGTTTCTCACATAGTTCATATTGATACATCATAGCAACAGACCATTACCAGGTGAAACTCTTATACATATTCATTGTATCACCATTTCCATATCTAATCATTTCAAATGTTTATGCATATTGTGTTGGGTTTCGTAGGATAAAAACACAGCGGAAAAATACGATTAAAAACAAAAAAAAATAAAACAAAACTCAAACCCGAGGATTTATACGAAACAATTTAATACAGATGGTTTAAAATTTTATCGATTAAAAGTGCGAATCTGAAGTTTTGGTGAAGGTGTTGATCGTCTCCAAATCTTTAACGCAATCCAACTGGACAGCGTCTCTACGATATCCACACGAACACCCACGAACCGTCTTACGATTCGAACAAGGAGAGTTACAATACTAGCTGTATGATATGTATCTCTCTTTTTCCCTCTATCTCTTTTAACTCTAGTCTCTTTTTTATGAGCGGTTAGAGTTTTTAGAATACGTGAAGCGTTAGTTAGAGAGAATAGCTGATATATCATATATATATATATATATATATATATATATATATATATATATATATATATATAGCCTTTTATAGAGTAATTCCAAAACCTAATCTAATTAGGAGAATTAAAATCCGAATTTTATATTTATTAGATATATATTTAATCAAGTCTCACTTAATTAATATATATATGTACAAATAAATATATATTCGTATTTCCTTCCAAAGGACTCTACTTCATACAGATTACATATATATATAATTTAAAGCCATGATTTAATTAAATCAATCTCATTGATATATTAAAATCATTGACATTTAAATTATATCTTCTTGACGAATGTTCTTTGTGTGTGACCCTGTAGGTTATTATTACGTTGACAATAATTTTAAATCATATTATAAAATTATAAACAGTGAGTGACATCTAGTATTACATCACTGTTATCCAAGTAATAATAAAATCATAGATTCGACGTTACCTTTCGTGACCAATATTTCAATGTAACTTAATCTTTTTAACCATGATATCTAAAGATTAAATTCAAGGCATGAATGTGTCATCCTCTTCATAATTTAAACTCAGTTTTCTTGATCAATGAGTAAACTATATGAAACAAATCTCTATTTGAGCATGGCCATGCATTTCATAGTCTCACTCAATAGATATCACCCATAATTTATAGGAGGGTTAAATTTCATCTACATCATTCTCATTTCTCACATAACTCATTATGCATCCAACAATCACTTTTATCGTATTCTCATTTCTCACATAACTCATTACGCATCCAACAATCACCTTTATCGTCCACCCGGTTAAAAGTGACTTTTGATAATGTCAAAACGCATAACTCCTTATGTAGAAATGTCATAACTTCAGGTCGAAGGACCATTACATCATTGTCACTATGAAAATTACTTATGACACATAGCATAACACTCCATGTAGAATTCTCATGGTGGGTCTGTCCAGTACAATGTTCTCTAACATGTACCTATGTATCAACTTAATATATCTCGTATATATTTATGACCAATGAGATATGGCCATCAGTTAATCTACATACTAGTCTCAATGTATTATTATTTTCCCACTGACAATGATATTCGACTAGAGACATTTAAGAATAATGATATATTACGTACTTATATGATCTCATATTCAAGTCAAATACTTGAATCCATATAATTAGTATCATTCTTCTAAGGACATTTATTATATTAACATTTATATAACGCAGAAAATAAAACATAATACAAGAAATTATTATTTAACCAAAACATAACATAAATATAGCGTCACAACCATTATATAATTGGCCACTAGGCATACACTCTAACATATTTATCTTTTTCATTTGATGCCACTCCTTAATTAAAAGAATCACATAAGCTCCACACAAGTATCAAATAAAATAGACTGACTTTAACAGAATTATCAAACATACTACAACAAAATTCCATGAATTGCCCACAAAAAATTGCGCCAAACAAAAGAGAAAACTTCAATTGCCAAAAAGAAGACAGAAATATATAATAAATCTCTTGAAACAATCAAATCAAGCTCATGAGATTTTGTGCGTGATTGTGAGCATGGAAGATGGGAGAAACCTGAGACGACTAGGGAATAGCTGAGATGAGCGGCGACAATGTTGAGATGGAAGTGTGCAACTTGGGATGTTGTTCCGGATTGAACGCGGGATCTTTATTTAACCTTCAATAAACCTATTATACGGGAACTGGTGTAGAGTGAATTTGGACCGGTCTCTGCTGCGAATGCGAATGCTAATGCTCTCGATCATATGCTCATGTGTTGACGATATCTGAAACTCTTTGGTTTTTGTCTCTCTCTCTCGTCTTTTGGGGCTCAATTTCTTTTTTACTATGGTAGGAAAAAAACACGTGGTGGACAATATGTGGTCTCTATTTGTTGTAAGAGTGTACTCTAAAGAATATACCCAAGACAAAGACCAAAAGCTACTATCTTGTATTATCTCCTGCGGTAAAAATGATTAATGTGTTTTTAATCTTTTTCTTTCCTCTTAGCTGAGCAAACTAGTGAACAACCCTCGTATTTGTACAGAAATCTCAAATCTTATCAGCTTTAGTGTTCAGTTGTCAGTCTATGACTCTATGATTCAAAGGAGATAGATATATTGATATTTCATAATTAAAAGATACGGAGCACACCCATCCGGTTTTTTTCCATATAATTCAAGTGAATCGTTTTATATGTTAAATATTTTATTTTATTTAAAAATAATTATAATTAAATATATTTTAAATAAAAATTAATATGAATAAAAATAAAAAAATTATCATATAAATTTTTTTTATCTAAACGTACCTGTAAAAAAATTAAATTTCAATTATTTGAAATGGGACCAATCTTTACGTAGAAGACTCGCTTATATATATGTATAAGAAAAAAAAAAAGTTAAAATGCATTTTTTTAAAATGATAAAATGGGACTGAAGTCAATTTAAATCGTGAGAAATATATTCATAGTATTGATGGGGAGAGTGATAATTTTCCTCAAGTAGATAATACAGTAGAACTTTGAACATAATATATATATATATATATATATAATCCCCCTTATAAAATTAGAATTTTTTATTACAGAGCAATTATATCTCTGATTTCATGTAAATCTAAAGGCTTATAGCATAAATTTTTACACTAGTTTTGATTAATTACATAAATTCTTATAACATTTGGATAATGAAAACTCTAGAGATAAATTAGATATAAAATTAAAAGATATCAAATTTAAAACAATTATAATATATAGGTGGTCGTTAGTTTTACTAGTTATCGATTATGTCTTTTAAAAAAAATTTATAAAATAATTGATGTGAGTATGAATGTGTAATCAGTAATTTGTTATGTAACCAAAAAAAAAATTAATTATAATATCTTGATCGATAGAGATAAGATTTATGTACTAAAAAATTGCATGCAATAGCAGCATGACACGTTTATAATAAAATAACATATATGCAGCCCCTTCTTAATGTGTGTACACGTTTAAAATACGAATATTAACCAGATTGATTCAATGAGAAAATGGTCCTTCAAACTACAAAATGGTGTCCATATAAATAATCAAAGGAGCTTGATACAAAAAACACACAATTAAAATCAAAATGAAAACCTTAACCTTGCTCCTCCTCCTCCATACATTTTTAGCATTTGCTAGCCTTTCAACATGCTTTGATACGATTTACAACAGCCCTATCCACCTTCTCCGACCACGTTCCGGTGCTGCCGGCCAACATATCGCCGGCGTTAACTGTCTGAGCTGGCGTCTGGCGGTGGAAACCAACAATCTCCGTGATTGGAAACTAGTCCCGGAGTCATGTGAAAATTATGTTGGTCACTACATGTTAGGCAAACAATATCGCTGTGATTGCGACATTGTGGCGGATGCTGCCATTGAATATGCCAAGTCTCTCAAAGTAAATGGAGATGGCAAGGACATTTGGGTTTTTGACATAGACGAGACTACCCTTTCTAATATACCTTATTATGCTCGGGCTGATGTCCAATTTGGGTAAGAATTAATATATTATCAACTTCTATGTTTTATTTATTTTCTTCAGAATTATTGTTACTTATAAGTTTTTTTTATAGATGAAATTTATTCTAAAACTAACATAATTCTTATTTTAATGAGATTTGATCCGGACATCAATTAATGTCATAAGGGAGTGTTAACGAGAACTTTAGTTTTTTATAATCTTATATCTTTAAATAAATGAAATAATTAAATGATTTATAATCTTATATCTTCAAATAAATGAAATAATTAAGCGAGAGTTTGACGCTGATAAATAATAATAATAATATTATTGATTGTATGAAATTATATATATATATATGTATGTATGTATTCAGAGCAATAGCGTACAACGACACAAACTTCAACAACTGGGTGAGTGAAGGAAATGCACCGGCAGTGCCAGCAGGACTGAAGCTATACAGAGAGGTATTAAAGTTAGGGTATAAGGTTGTGTTTTTATCAGGCACGGCATCAAGGCTGGAGCAAGTAAGAATTTCCAACTTAAAGAAAGCTGGATACCTCACTTGGGAGAAGCTTATCCTAAAGTATGATAATCATTGTTATTTTTTTCATTAAGCATTTCATATTGTTTGATTTATTGAAAATTAATATATTTTTAATTAAGTAGCTGACGATGCTAGACATTGACATTACATTATTGATAATGTACTGACAAAACATACATACATACATACATATATAAATATATATACACGTACCGTACGTACGTACATATATTGTAAAGTTCCAAAAAGTATAAACAAAAAATTATCTCCAATAAATTTAAGTACTTATTTATTATGCATCATAAAGCTCAGACTACTAATTTGACATTGTGAAATTATATTTTAGGGGTCCATCGGATAAAGGTTCAGCAGTAGTATACAAATCTTCAAAAAGGAAGGAGATGGAAGATAAGGGTTATAGAATCATCGGAAACGTTGGGGATCAGTGGAGCGATTTGATTGGGACTAACGTTGGCGGTCGGACATTTAAGATCCCAGATCCCATGTACTACATTGGTTGATATATCTATCTAATTCAATTCAATCCAATCCCTCCCAATACTACCTCCATCCATCAGCTCTCTTATCTTCATTGACCTGGAATATTACCACAATAATAATTTGTAGTTCCGTGGAAATAATAAGAATTTTATGATTCTACCATTTGCTTTCAAGACGGAGGAGTTTATGGTCCGGTTAATTTGTCGGTTTAAATGTATTCAAATTCTTGTAATATGGATTATTTAATTGAAATTTAAGTTAAAATAAATAAGCTTTAAATTCATGTTTTCATTTACTCAAAGTGCAAATCCTAATATTTTGAACGTCAAAAAGCTATAATTTTCATTAGTTAATTTACTCCGATGCTATAGGTATATACTCCATATAAGGAGGAATACTCTTAGAAACAATTTTTTTTTATTTTAAAGTTTTCTCGTTTATAATAATAGTCGTTTTAGAAATGTATTAAAATTTTATTTTAATTAATACATTTTGATAATCTAGATAAATAAATGAAAAGCTTTACTATATTTCTCATATTTATTAATGACAACTTTTACAAGTAACATGCAAACTAATTAAAATAAAATTTAATTAATTATTATAAGATTAATATCATAATTAAAA
Source organism: Centella asiatica (assembly GCA_014636745.2). Lineage (NCBI taxonomy): Eukaryota > Viridiplantae > Streptophyta > Magnoliopsida > Apiales > Apiaceae > Centella > Centella asiatica. The sequence goes on from CM025785.1 coordinate 929,149, forward strand.
TTACATTTAACCATTAATTTAGCTAATTAATATACTCCCGTGAATTTCCTCCATTTACATCCTTGATTTAGGCCCCATTTAATTTGTTTGTCCTCCGTTTAATCTTTTACGGAGTGTATATGAAGAGGAATATGTCTTAACATTATTATCTTCCTTTTTATCTATATGATGAGTTTTAGTACACATTGTACAACAATTATGAATAAGATTGAATTTAAACATTCATTCTAGTGCAAATTTAATTGCAAACATTTTTTTACAATATTTTTTCCTTTGCTTTACAAATGCTAACAAAATTTCTAGTATAAGATTTTTCCAGTTCCGAGACGATTATTAATGTTTTCTTCTGCCCGCAAATAGCTGAAAAGCCTAGACCAGCCACCATCACTACCGCCACCATTTTACACACACACAGAACTGAGAAGCCATAAACAATGTCGTGGCAAACATATGTCGACGATCACCTGATGTGCGAGATCGACGGCCAACCGCAACACCTCACCTCCGCTGCCATCGCCGGCCACGACGGCAGCGTTTGGGCACAGAGTTCTTCTTTCCCCAAGGTCTCTTTATGGTTATATATTCTTTCAATTAATTATTATATTTTTCACAATTTCATCTTATAGATTACTTTTCTATTGCATTTCTTTCTAGTTTTAAGATCAATCGTTTATCGATTGTTGAGAGCCGATGTGGATCTGTCTGTTCGATTCAGATCATTTGTTCGCTTGATCAATTTTTATTCTGATATTTGCGCTCTGATGGCATTGCTCGATAAAACATTGTTATATATAATTTGTCTCGCTTTTGTGATGGAAAGACTTGTGGATATCATGTCAATTTCAGAGCTATAGGAGTTACTAATATATAGACACAGTGGATCTGTTTTACCAATACTACTCATTAAGCAGATTCAATTTTGGATAAATTGCTTATGTTGTTATAATTTCACTATTCGTAATCGCAATATGCCTCTAATATTTAGCAAAAATAAATATAAAACAGAAAATTTTGGTATTTTGAATGTGATGCATGGTTTAACACTGCCTTGTTATCTTCCTTCATCCGTTTAATAGCATATCAGCAATAATTTGTTTAGCAGAAATGAGTGTATCCAATTGCCATAGTGCTCTTCACTCTTATTTTATGCCTTCTGAAAAAGTACCTAAGCTCTTACACACGCTGCTTCTCCATCACATCTGGAAAGAATTTTGGGTTTCCAAAGCGTTGCTATGTAAAACACTCCATTGTTATGCAGTTGACGAATCATAGCTTATATCTTTTTATATCATTAGCTGTTTTTAAATATGCTGAAGTAAACTTGCCAATTGCCAGTTAAAGGCAGAAGAGATCACTGCTATTATGAAAGACTTCGACGAACCAGGCTCTCTTGCTCCTACTGGGCTACACCTTGGTGGAACAAAGTACATGGTAATTCAAGGAGAGCCTAATGCCGTTATTCGTGGCAAGAAGGTATGCTCGTTCCCCATCTTCTTGATAGAGATCTTTACTGATTGGTTAATGATATTGCTCTTCTGCTACTATTAATATTCTTTCATTATGATATAGGCACCTTTTTTTATGCCTTGAAGTGCTTTAAGTTGGAACATTTGTTGTATGTAGCCCAACACCTATACCATCTCTACAAGACCAAAACATAATAGGATTGGGTTTTCTCATATTCTTGCCTCAGCAAACATGCAGATCAGTATGAGATAATAGATGGTACTCACGAGCCATCAAGTCCGACCTCTAGAGTCAATCTTCACAAGTTTTATTAAGATTCCGTTTCTGCAGAGGTATCGTACTATGTCAGAGATATGTTATTATTTGTCTTTTTGACAAACATCTACTTGCTTTGCATATCAAACTCCAAAATGTGGCGGAGTTGTTTTCAAGGGTGCTGCCCAGTTTGTACTCACATTAACACATGTTGGAGACCTGGTACCTGAGATCTTTTTGGACGTTTAGTAACCTGTGGAGTGCACCAAACTAGAATTTGCTTATGCCATTTTTATACTTGCTAGATTAAGCATGATGAGTTTGCTATTTCTCTTTATATCAGAAGTTGCCTAGTTCATTGACCCTCTTGGCCGCATTACAAAGTCTTTCTTATGCAATACAACAAATGACCATTATATCAGCATGATCTATGTTACATGCACTCCTTGTTTTGTCTTGAAGTACCTGTGCCTGACACTTGACAACCGGACAAGGGTGTGTCTTTGGGGAACTCCATTTAGTGTAAAAATATCATAAAATTGAAGTATACCCGTGTCAGATTTTTCAAAATACTTTTATCCGACTGAAAACTCCAACCAAGTCCAAGTCCGTGTAACTTTAGAACATGATCAATTCATACTATGTCATTACACGTCGCAGGTTTTTGGCTATATGTTCATAATGGTTGTCCCAATAGGATGGAAACCAATCAATTCATACAATAAAAAACTGACTACCAAATTACTAAAAACACGTCCTCTAACCTGTAATAGTATCAGATGCTTTTCTGGTTACCTAAATGTGAAATGCTTAATGGTGTTGGGTTCTTCACTATTCAGGGCTCTGGAGGTGTAACCATAAAGAAAACTGGCCAGGCTCTTGTCTTTGGAATTTATGATGAACCTGTGACTCCAGGACAGTGTAACATGATTGTTGAGAGGTTGGGAGACTACCTTGTTGATCAAGGCCTCTAGGTTGTTCTGAAGGCACTTTTCATATTCATTACAAATGTTGGTTATGCTTTTGTTTCTTAGACTACCCGAGGCGAAACTGGGGAGTGGAATCTTGGCAGAAGAATAACATTTGAGGACCGGAAAAGCCGTAACTAGGGTCGTTGTCTCCGTGCTGCTTTATATTTTTGTATTCTTTCTATTATCATTTTTTTGGTAGCACTTTTCAGAAAATGCCGGGACTTTGTGAGATTTTGACTGTTATTCCAGCTTCTTATATTAAAAGTATTTCTTTTTTATTTTTCCGATCCTTAGGCATAATTAATACTAGTTGGTGCGTAATAAAAAGTTGGGAGATAAAATAATATTATACAAGAATTATATTTGCATATTTTTTATTATAATTTTATTATTTTCAAACTTTGTCATTATAATATTCTGTCTTATCACCAATTACAAATTAGAAATAAATTTTTCTTAAGAAACTTATTATTTGTAATGAAAATGTCAATTAAATATACAAGTAACATTCCCAAAAAATTCAAATACAACTTTTTAATAGAAGGGAGGGAGTAGTACGGAGTATTAAATTTGAGTGTAGGATGCAACGTTGCCGCGTTCCGATGCGTTCTATGGGATATTGCTAGCGATAAGAGTGAAAGGAGGATATAGATGTCTGAATAACATAGATGTGGTCTTGGTTTTGTGTTGTACGGAGTATCTTGTTTCTAATTACTCCATATAATAAAATAGAAAATAAATCCGAGTATCCAATTCAATTCAAAGATGTAGACAATATTGCACATATATATACTTTTAAATTTATATTTATCATGTTATTAGCCTTACTAGTCATCTATTATCTCATCGAAAAAGTGGAGACGTAAGAATATGTAACTTTAAAAAAATTCATATCAATCCGAAAATTTTATAATTGAAAGTGATAAGATAATGTATATCATTCCCAAACAAAAGAACCGGATAAGAAATTTGATAACATTTTTATCTTCATATCCGTTCCAAAAGCTATTAGATAAATGTGGACGTTGATCATACTAAAAATTAATTATAACTTCTTCTTTTTTTGACGCAATAAGATAATGAATTGAATTTCACGGTCATTCGAGTGAGAGGCACGTTGAAAGCGAGAAATAAAAGAATTAAATGAAAAGTAGTCATAGAGAAGAAGGGACTTAACTTCTCTTTATTATTCATTTCTTTCATATTTTATTTTATATAATTTTAATCATACATATGAATGAATAGAAGTTTTATACAATTTGATAATATAAAATGAAATTTGATAGGTTTTCAAATTGTATAAACTCTCCTCCTATAGTTTGATATTTTATCTATGCACGTGATTAAAATTATTTAAACTAAATTATATTAAAAAATTAAGAATATATCGAGAGAAATTTGTGAAAATGGATAGTAGAAACTAGAAGAAGAAAATGTCTTGGTACAACTGCCTTAGTGTCTGTTGGGCTTCAAAGTTTCGTTAAAAGCCCAAAGTAGTCCCAAGATCTATATTGTACATTTCCCAATTGACTATTAGTGGACTTGACATTGAATGAGCCCACCTCCTTTTCTTAACATGTAGCAAACCCTAATTCGACAACTACAGACGCCGCGATTCATTATAAATACAGACGTTCACGGGACCGCATAACATGACATCTTCAGAAAACCTAAGTAGGGCGGGTGGTCATCTTCGTTTCATTGCCTTTTACCGTTATAAATCTAAGGTCGAAGTAATAAGCAGTAGTTGGTACTAAATAGGTTTGAGTTGAAAGCTGAAAGCAGGGATAGTGTGTATCGGCGTTGTGCAAATAAAAGTGCACTCTGCTCGAAAGGATTTCTCTGCTAAATTTATAATAATGGGGAAGATGGGCAGTTGTGATTTTTATACTTTCCATTGAATCCTACAACAATCATCTTCCCCACATTTTATTTTGTTCTTCCGTTAACTGGTTTTATTTATCTGAGATTTTTTCTTTTTAATTTTATTCTCCCTTTAATTATATGCTTTGGTAGATGAATTTATCGTCCTTAAGGGTTCGATAAGCATTGGGAAGACAAGACAAATCTAATTTCGTAATATAGGAGTTTATTGATATCTGAATTTAGTAATTGGCCATTGGGTATCATGAAATTATATGCAAATATAATTTTAAGACTGAAATACCCTTGGAAACTTATCACCATTTCTATGCTGTTCTCCTGTTCCCTAACTTAGCTTAGGTTAGTTGGCTGCAGGCTACAGCTCCTTCGTAATCTTAAATTTTCAAACCCACCATCTTCTCCTTTTAAATTTCTTAAATCCTTGTGATCCCATCCCATCTGAATAATATATTCAAATCTAATATGTAATAAACCCACCAATATTTTGTTGGGTGATTTTCATACGATTAATGCCTCTCAAAATCTCTTTAAAATCAAACTTAAATTGAAGTAAATAAATTATTCAAATATTCATTTTTCTTTTTTCCAATCAAGCGAATAATAAACTAGCATGCGTTCTGGCAAAAAAGGAAAATATGATTAAGCTTAACCATAAGGTTAATTATTGAGATTTTATCCTAATACCCCTACTGAGTTGCCTTTTTCGTAATTTGTAAATTAAGTTTATTTTAAGATTGGTTTTTTAATTTTATAGAATCTAAAATCAATAAAGAAAAAAGTCGGTTGATTTGGATTTTGTTAGTTTGAGAAACAAAATTTTAGATTTATTTTCTTTTGTATCCTTAAAACGTAAAAAGTTATTTCTAGAAATGGTGGTGTAGGTATTCGATCCAGATGTGTTCGCACTATATTTCCGAAGAAGTTTAAAATTTTATTACGGTATCACTTACAGCTAGAGGTGAGCGCAACGTCACTGCATTTGTATTCATAAATTGTGAAAACTAAATTTAAAAATCACAATAATGTGAATGCGGTGCAGTCAAGGTATGAATACGGTTACAAAATCATACTTAAAAAGATTAAAAAAAAAATTATCAAAGTCATTCAGTTTTTTATTAAAAAAATTAAGATTACTAATAAGAAAGTTACAAACATAATCCACTTATTAATTTTACATCATAAACAAATACTTAATGAATATAATTATCTTAATAGTCTTATCATTTAAAATTAAAAAATTATAACCCAAAATGAAGCATTTATAATCTAAATCGATACTAAGTCTCATTAATGACCTCACGTAAACTTTATTTAACACAAAATATTAAAATAAGAATGTATCTTTAATACTTTATGTAATTAATAAAAATTAATAAGTATAATGAATATCAAACTTGTATTACAAATAATAAAAATTCAAATCTCAAATGTATTACATATACTTATATACTAAATACTTATGAATATATATATATGTGTGTGTGTGTACACATATATATAAATATGCGATTTAGCGCAGTGCGGATACTAAGTATATTCGCAACTGTATTCACAATAGTACGGATATTAAAAATAAAATTCACACCATATCCATGTGTGAATTTTATGTATGAGATGCGAATGTAATGACATTTGCGAATTTTTACTCAGTCCTACCATTGAAACAAACCACAAAATTTTACATAGTAAAATTAATTAGGAAAATTATACTGTGTGTTAGATAGTAATCTGATAATATAAATTTTGGTCCTAACTACATAGTAAATTTACTTTATGATCCCCTCAGTTTATACAGCCATCCTATGTAGCTTTGGAACATAATTTACCAGAAATAATAAATAAATAAATAAAAATGCAGGCTTGAGCAGTTAAATTTCATAAATGTAATGTATAGGTACTTTTCTTTATATCATTAAAAATGAAATAAATTTGGTCTTGCCAAAGGTGGGTACATGTAGGGACAAGTTGGAATTAAGGAATACTAGAGGCTCATGTGTACTAGTCAATGTCTCCTTTTCTCCTTATCTTCAACATTTATAGTTTTCCTCCACATAACATACCATAAATTTAATTATTTTATTAAAGATAAATTCAAACCTAAAGAAAGAAACGTGGTGTGTGGGTTGAGATAGTGACTAGGAAAGATGGAGGAAGATATGGATGGTTACTAAACATTTATCACTACCGACGTTATCCTACTCTTTCTTCTCTTAACCATGAAATTGAATAGTATATATAGGAGTATGAAATTGCCAAGTCAAAAAAGGAAAATTCCTTGTAAATATATATATATATATATATATATATATATATATATATATATATCAAGAAGATAATGTCGAATCTAAAGATAAGGTGATCATGATCAATAAAAAAAAAACTATAGTTTTTGAAGGTACAATTATTTCACTTTAATAATTGCAAAAGGGTCCTACTAATTAAGATAAACAATTATATTTCTTGGATTTTTTTCTTACAAAATGAAATTAAGATATATAGTGGATCAAATTGAGTCAACATATTAAAACTCTTGTCTTAGTTAATATGATGATCGAGCATATATATGTCTCTATCTTACCTTTAAAACATTGAAAATTTCATGTGACCATTTTGATAAGGAACAACAAAACCTAATCCTTACCCTTATCTTATGCATGTATCTTGCATGCCTCCTTCCCATTTATATGTTCCCTTGCTAACAAAACTCCCCAACCCCAAAACTTTCTTTTCATCTCATATATATTTCAAGGTTTCATCTTTTGAGTTTATCAAACTCACAAGTTTCTTTTCTTCAAATTTTGTCAAAATACCATCTTCCTCAAGTCAAGAACATAATTAGTGATGCTGTTGCAAATGGATCATAATAATCAAGAAAAAGGGCAATTGTTTCAAGATTCATCTTCTCAGAAATTGTTTTCGACAAACTTGAAAGATCAGAATTGGGTTGTAATGGAAGGAGGAATTTATGAAACATCATCATCTTCCATTGGAGAGGATTCAACAAATTCAAATGAATCTTCATCATTAGACACAATTACAGATGATGCATCTTCTTCGTGTTCATCTTCTACAAATTCAAGTGGATCTTTATATGATCTCTCGGATCTCATGTCCCAATTACCCATCAAGTAAGTAGCAATATATATCTTTGTTGACATACATATATATAACATTTATTTGTCAAGAAACTAGTATTAAATATATTTATTTCATATTGTGAATTGATTTTCAGGAGAGGGTTATCAAAATTCTATCAAGGAAAATCTCAATCATTTACATCTTTGTCAAGTGTGGGAAGCATAGAAGATCTTGTCAAGAAAGAAAATAGTCCTTATACAAACAAAAGGAAATTAAAGGGATGGAGGAGGAGTACTAGTTCGCATGAAGGTGGATTGTTAGATAATTATAAATTATATACACTTCCTAAGCCCATTATTTCAAAGAAAAGTACTTCAAGCAAGGGTTTTATTATTTCTTCTTCTCCATCTTTTCCAAATCGAAAGGGAAGTTTTCTGAGTAATTCCAAGCCTCCACATGCTAGATGATCATGAGATATTAATTTAAGTATTATCTAATAAGGTTGTGGAAAACTCCACTGAGTGAGAGATATTGTATACTATAACAAACGTTGATTGATTAATTTTGTTCGAAATATATATATATATACACTTTTTACCTCCTAGCTACAATTGTTCGATTTGTCTGAAGAGAAAATTAACAGAAATAAAGTGCCGTCCAGATCCATTATTGTATGTACATATGTTGAATATAATGATGTATATATTTCATTACATAACTCTTACTTCAATTCCCGAAATTTAGAAATGATTAAATGATATGTAGACTGATTTAGTTTATATTTTTCATCATTACCATGTATCTCTATTTTTCTTTCTATATATTCAATCCTATTTTTATTTCAACCAATTAAAATGTAATATTCAACTACTATATATGAATCAAAGAATCCTTGATTCTAGCTGCACATCCATCGATTAATTCATAGCACATTTGCAATTTGAATTAAAGAATTCGTATATACTTGTGAGAATATCAAACGAGTCGTTAATTGAATGTGATATTTTCCTACTAAAATTGCTCCTTCAGACAAGATTAGGTGATTTTAAATTAATAATTTTGCAAATCCACATGCCTTCTTTCGAACACCCCTATATATATTACACTTTTGAATTCTTCCGATTTATGCGAAATATTTTCTAACAAATTATGGAGCAATGGTATATGACTTATGAAGTAGAGAGATAGAAGAGAAAGAAAATAGTTATCTCCACGCTCTTTTCTATTATTTTCATGTGTGGGTTTCACTTTTTATGTATCAAATGTGTGTAATATGTTATATGAGTAACAATAAATAATGCCAAATAACAAATTCCCAATAAGAATAGCAAAAAGAAATATTCAAAATCCTTGCAACGGATATAAATAACCAAAAAAAAAAAAAGAAAGAAAGAAAAAAGTGTTAGTGCTTGAGTGCAAGAAACCCAAAATAATCTGAAATTACTGGACTTTGTGTGCTCTGAAACTGTAATGGACTGCTTATTAGTAGCCCGTTGTATCTTGCGCACTGCACCTTCTTCGATATAATGGAATTCCAAATCTTTTGGTTTTACCAACAAAAACACTTTCGTTTTGTCATTCAAATTAATTACAAAGCTCACTTCTTTTGTTCTCCAAACCCCATATTGACTTACTATTTTCTTCGTTTAATGTATATCCATAAAATTAGAAAAAACATAATTACTTAAAAGATAATCTAAAGTTTAAACATAGAAATTAACAGCTGGAGCCTGGAGATGGTAAGCTCACATGCTTAAAATAACCCCCACCACCCACCCAAACACCAAAAAGAAAAAACAATTGCTATGACAAAAAAGAAGTAATAAAGTAATGAAGCCCAAGCAATGGTGACAAAAATGTCGGTGAATTTTGGTAATTTATATTACAATGACTTTTTCCACATGAGCATTTCACATGAAAAAGGAAAGGCCAACCTTACGAAACTTCTCTTGGGCTTCTTGCCAGTTGCTCTCCCTCCACTACTTTATATTACTACATTATCTCTTACTCCTTTTTAATTGTAGATAATGTGCACCACTGTATCTCATATTATTATCTTATATTACTCTCTACAATAAGAAATTAGTATATAAATCTATTAGATTTTGGTGCAGATCAACAAAAATTATCATATTTTTTACTTTAAAAATAATTACTTTTAGAAGATAATTTTTATAACATTTCAAAAGTTATATATCTTCAACGTTATTATTTAATTTAACATAACGAAGAAAAAATTAAATAAAAACATTATTTGGGTTGAGGTGCAGGGGTGGGATGGCCCGGATTTGGAATTAATATTACGAATTTAAGAGATTTTATATATTTAACGATGAGTTTTGAAAAAAAAAAATTCATCACCTGCGTGTTGTTATGCCTATTTTTATCGATGGAGTATTACTAATATTCCATCGTCTTATACCCAAAAAAAATCTTCTTAATATGGAATTACACAAAATTAGAAAAATCACAGCTCAAGATGGTCAAAATAGGACATTTACGTAAAATTAAAGAAGTGGAAGAAACCGCTTAACTTTTGAATTCTCTTAACTGGAGTTAGTACAAAACTTGTGATATCTTCAAATTTCAAAGTTTAAACTTCTGATCCAATCACGCTAATTAAACTACTAATATTATTGAATTAGTGTATCTAATTACGGGTATAATATTACTAGTACGATTCAAAAATAAATTAATAAACAAATGAAGTAGCCAGTATTATATGAGTAGTATTTTTGAAAACGAGATCTTGATGATGAAAGCATAGCTGCGCTTAACCAACCAAAGACCAGCTGCATGTTCCCTCGTACCAAGAGTTTTCCAGCATTTAGAAATATTATTATTTTATGTTCGAGACAGAAGGGACAGACCATTTAATTAGGAAAATTATTATTTAATCTTGATTAATTAAAATTTTTTATTGGGGGTATTTTAGGTCTTCTTTTTCAAACTCCAAACCTGGATCAATTTGTCTACTCCATTATATGTTTCATCCACTTTATATAAATAAAAGTTAATAAACATTTTTTTAAATTTTTTAATAAATATATCTAAAATCTTATTCGGAAGTTAGCAACTCAACAACCTTCATGAGTTGTTGCCGACGGTGTAACATGTCTTAGTTTTAAAAAATCGGTCGGACGAGAAAGGTGGGGTCGTCGTAGGGATAGGGACTAGAGTGCAATTTGTGGTAGAAATGGAGGGTAATTCTGGAAAAGAATATCATTGTCGGAGAGAGAAAAGGGTAGACCTTATCGACTTATCTGCACACTGCACGATATATTAGGGGTGATGTAAGGGTAGAGGATAATGATGCAGTCAAACATGACCCAATTACCAAAACTGCCCTCATTATTATGTCTTTTACCAAAATACACGACGGAACTCCAATGAGTCCAAATTTCAATGGAATCACATAACTTATGAATCGAATCCAATCTAATCATTGCTAATAAGAAAGTTTACATTCAATTCCACATATGGATTTTGTTTCCATTTTCTATTTTGGGGATATTATTTGATTTTAACGGGAAAAAAAAAGAACGAATTTTAAATTAGACGTATTTGATATATGTAACAGAGTTTATAAATCGTAATATCTTTTGTGTATTTACTGCATCTAATATTCTAATGTGTGTTGACAGGTTTGTTTATTTTATAGATGCAATTTTTACAATTTTGCACATTTACGAACTAGTGCCTAGAGCATCTTCAGATTAATATATTCCCTAAAATTTTCATTTTAAGTGAAAAAGTTTATGAACAAAAAATCTTCTATGCTCTATTCATTTTAAGAATAAATAAATATTTGAATTTTATTAGTTAAAAATAAGTAAATTTATGTCATATTTAAAATTCAAACAAATAACTATTCTGTATATTCTCTATTTTCTTTAAACTGATTGAGCATCATGTTAGTTTATCAAGAGAATATATCACCTCAAATTTTATACTCAAAAATGAAAATGTGTGGTAGAAATTGATTTTTCTTCATATAGATTCTTTCCCAATATATCTGCTTTAAGTTAATATTTTGATTTCACTAAAACCACTTTCTCTCCATAAATTTTTTAATTATATAATCACTATTTATCCTTCTCTATGACTTATAGTCCTTGTAGCAACGATTTTTTTATTATAATTATTATTGTAAATTGGAGTTCACCTTTTATCCGAACATATGAGTACATTTTATGATTGGAGCGAGGCAAGGTTGCTTCTCAGATTGAAAAGTTGGTGGAATCTAGACAAACAGAGTACGCCAATTTCAGTTGCTTTGGTTAATTTAGTTAGTTTCTTGATAATTGAGAAAGTATTTATGTTTTCCTATGAATTGAATTCCCAAGTTTCCCTCCATTTTCTTAACTTCTCGCCTTGCCTTTTCAATATAAGCTCGTACTTGCACCTCCGATTATTATCAACAAATTTGCTTTAAGATGGGGGTGTGGAGGAATCCTTGAAATGTTCCTAATTGTTCAAAAAGTATACCATTTGAAAAGCTAAGTTCACAACATTTAATTAACTACGTTAGTTGAGTTGATGGTTAGTCAAGTTATTGATCGACAACTTAAAAAAATTACACTAACGAGTGTAAATTTTTAGATAGCGAACTCTTATGTAACAGAAAAAAAATTAATTAAGTCAATTTAAAGTGTTAAGAACACATAACTTTAAGTATGTAATTGACACATATTTACCCTTCATTTTAGCCTTGAAATTCGTCTTCCACAACTCGAGAAGCGTACCATGTACCTTTTATTATGTGCCATGAACCCTTATCTTACTCAATGTACCAGTGAAACAAAGAACATCATATATTACAGCAAGAAGGACACAGAGGAATCTAGCTTTATTTATAAAAAGAGTGATTCAACCAAAGCTTTGTCAAAGAATTTACACAAGTACCTTGTACTATCCTTTTCATTTTCAACACTGCTAGTGGGAAAACAAGAAGACCATAGAGAAGTTCTTGTTACTTCAACTTCTCTATTTACTAAAAACTAATACTATATCCTGCCAAATCAAACCAGGTCTATGTGTGAAAAACACACACACACACACAAATCAATAGTAAAAATCTTCCTGAACTTGAGGAGACTGTCGCTGCATTTTAACACTGCTAAAGCTAGTTCTTGATGCCATTATTTCACTAAGCGATGGCTTCTTCTTTGGTCCGGACTCTGGCCTTTGCCTAGGAGCACTATGAGACCTCGCTTTCGCTTTAAATGATTGCGTGTTAGCCATGTAACTAGGATAGTTGGAGTATGGCCGGAAGAAGCTATCTCCACATACGCTCTTAGAGGGAGTTGCTGGGGCGTTAGAGCGGCCAGAATTTGCAAACCGAGGCGTGCTATGCGCTGTAACAAACCTATAATCGTCGCCCATGAAGCTCCAATCGATATCTGGAGCAAATTGATGATCAGGAAGGCAGAGACGGGCAGGGACTTCACATGGTAGAGGGGAATAGATACTTTGGTTATATGAATCTTCTCCAGAATCTGATGGACAGTTGCTAATTCGCCGCGATCTTGAATTAGGCTTAATAGTGTCAATTTCAACTATTTTTGGACTATCATCAAACACATTGAATTTAGTTTCAAAGGAAGCTGATAACCTCTTACTATGGAATTCACTTCTTGTCTCCTCAAACCTTTCCTGAGAAAGCATATTAAACTTCAATGAGATTTTCATATTTGGACAGAACTTTTAATGAATGCTTGAACCTAATCCTTACAGTGGACTTTCTATGACGCCTTTCAGCTTGAGTACGCTGATCTTTGTTGAAAGAACGGCGAGCCCTCTGAGATCGGATAGCAGCTTGAGCTCTTACAAGAGCCTCCATACTATGCAGAGTGGCATTAGCTCGCTTCCTAACAAGATAACCTCGAACAAGAGCTTGTAGTTTTACCAGACCTTTTAGAGCCCTGAGAGCTTTTCTTGACTGCCAGACAACCAAAAGTAGATCCGTTACTCAAATGAAATACTGGTTTTCAAAAAAGAAAAAGAAAAAAGGAAGAGAACAAACAGATGATACACAGAACAAGTCATGGACAAATTTAAAATGAAGTACAGCATCATGAAAGTATCTCAATCATGGAGTGTATACATCCGAACCATCCTTAAAGAAGTTGCAAATTATGGAAAAAGAAACAGACATCATTAATAAAACATAAGAAAGCTCTCTTAAACAAAATTAAAAGGCACTTCCAAGTGCTTAAATAAAAACAGGATACGATGAGATGACATACTATACAAGAATACTTGAGACAACCTAGTCCTCCATCATAAAGCGCTTAATCATAATTGGTATTCACAAATGATTAGGAAAGGGAAATGCTACATAACATAAAAGGAGTGATTAATTAACAAACATGTAAGGCACGTACCAAATAACCTCTAAATACAGTCTGAATCTTAACAGCAGCCCACTTCTCCTTGCCACCGCCAAATAGAGTTCTTCTGCCTTGGCTAGTAAGTCTAACAACTTCCGCAGCAGCCTGAGCTGCAGCAACAGCGGCATCAGCCGCGGCCGCGGTGGCTGCAGCAACAGCAATTGCATGCTTGTTCTGTTCTCTTTCTGTCTCAGAAACATAAGATCTCCGCCAAGAAGTATCAGTAGAAGAATTCTTGGCCGGAATCTGACCGGAATCTTTACCAGACTTAGCAAAACTCCACCTCTTCTTCTCTTTCTGGTCACTCGAATTGGATTTATCAACATTTTCCTTATCTTTTTTCATCCCCAGTAAACCTCTCAACCACCTGGTTGCTTTTCCCATTTTCTCTCTCAAAACTTGAAGTGCAAATCTGGAGAGAGGAGCAGATAGTAAGATTGAATGAACTATAACCTGGGAAATTGATGTTAAGAATGTAAGATACTAGGAGTGGTGAAAAGTGTTTATTTACTGAAAGAACATTGAGAAGCTCATATAAGAATCTTTACATGTTAGGAGCAGAGAAGTGATGAGATCAAGTACTGGGTATGGAGGAAAAGGTTAACAGAAGGCATCGAATCTTATAATAATACCCCAGAGGAACCCATAGAGATAAAGCTTGAGTTTTTATTTCTCCATTTGATTTTCTTTTTCTCTGACACTACCTCGTGAAGAAATCAGTTACAAGACAAAATGGTGTCGCGAAAAGAAACAGATTTAAAAAATTCTATATAAAACTGTTAAAAAGAAAGGAGATTACCAACCAAATAAACAAGAAATCACAGACACAATCAGTGAAAATGGGTTTGAAAACAAGAGGAAGTAATAATCACAGCGTGACAAATTCAAAAAAACAAACTATCAAATACTCTCGTATGCTTTGCCCAGATTCCGAAATTCAAAAATAAAGGTTCTTCTCCGGTGAGAAACTCAGGAAGCATACAAAATGCACAATCATATGTGTCTCTTGCTTTTGTATCACTAAAACATGCAAATTCTCTCTCTTAAGAAGAGAAAACAAAACCAACAAACCCAAAAATAAAAAAACAAAACAATTCAGAGACAAAATCTAAGGAAGTGAAAGTCATTGAAAAGTAGTAATCATCACACAGACAAACACTCAAACGGTTTCAACCCACCTTCTCAAATTCAAAAAAGTGCTCGATTTCTACTTCGTCCAACCAGAAACTCAAAAGGTCTTGCACACAACTTTTTCCCCAACTCTTTTGTTAATATCGTAGACTTTTAAATGACTTTTGAAAAATGAAAAA
The DNA here is from genome assembly GCA_014636745.2 of Centella asiatica. Taxonomy (NCBI): domain Eukaryota; kingdom Viridiplantae; phylum Streptophyta; class Magnoliopsida; order Apiales; family Apiaceae; genus Centella; species Centella asiatica. The sequence continues at coordinate 944,506 of CM025785.1, forward strand.
ACCCATTATGGGTGTTTTGCTTTTCTTTGCCACAGCAAAACTCTTACACCGATACTTTGCTATCTCTTTCAAACCACATTGCACATCTCTCGGGGATATTAAAGAGAAGAAGGAGACAAACGACGAAATGGGTCTGTGAGAAAGCTTATGATTGCCTACTCTGGCCACGCCATCAATGCACTTACCCAAAAAAAGTGCATAATTTTGATTGCTTCTTTCGTGTATCAGTCAAAAGACTGTTTAGAGAAAGATCTTCTGATTTGGGTCCCCGTGTATCATCGTCGTGTACTATTACAAACCAGAAATCTCTCTGTCTTTTAACTTGGCAGAAAATCTCTGAGAGGATAGGGGTTTAGGTGGAAACTGAAAAAGGGTTTATTGGGTTGAAGAAGATAAATGCAGATCTGAGATTGGCTTTGAGAAAGAGAAGGAGATGATATTTGTAATTTTAATAAGAGGGTTTATAATTGTGAAGAGTAATTTTGAAATTCCATGAACTCCGGGGGAGGATTGAGGAGAGAGAGGGAGAGAGAGAGAATCTGAACTAGCTGACATATGAATTAGTCCAGATTATAGTGTAGGAGTATGCATATTAGTAGTAGGTTAGATGGGGATTCTTTTTTCCAGAAGCTGTCAATCAGCCGTGATAATCTCCTTAACGGATGCTAAATTCTTAATTTTGCATCTTACTAAACAGTTTTGATTTCAAATCGATAATAATCTCCTTAATCAATGCCTGATTTAAACTGTATTTAGGATATTTGAAAGTACCGGAAAATACTTGATTTATTAGTTTTATATTCGTCAAAATTAATTATACCTGTATCAAACTTCAATTATTACTTTTTGACATAATTTAAATGTTATGAAAAATTATACAGAGTATGTTGAAATTACTACTCTGTATTGCTTTCTCTATATTGTTAAACAATAATATTGACATTGTTTATTACAACCAATTAAGCTGATTACAATTTTATTTTAAGAGTAATTTAAACTTTCTGATTCTTTGAAGCTGATAGAGTATTTCCTCGTTATATAATTTAATATATAAAATATCAAAATAAGGAAAATATATATATATCAATAAAGTGATTTTTGTGCCTTTTCCTTTTCTACAGAAGCCAGTTCTCATAGGTGAAACCTCTTACGAATTCGTATAACCACCGCCAAAAAGAAAAGGCAAAGGAAATGGTAGAGTACTAAATAGAAGCTAAAAGGAAAAAATGTTAAACAAAAAAAAAATTCATAATTTTACTACTAATGTTAATAATATTTATATACATTAAAAATGCAAATAAAAGATGGGTATAGTAGCATTGTACGAGTACTATTTTAGCAAGCTAACCATCATCATGGGGGTCCATGATGAGACTTTTTATAACTAATGGCCCCCTACAGGCCTGTCAAACTGAATCTCAATCCTCTCACCATCGTGAGGGCCCAGAATAATTTTTCTATAATTATTTCTACTGATAAAATAAGAATACGAAGTTTATACGTAGTAGATATCAATGTTCCTCCGATCCGAACTTTCCTAAAATACGAAGTATATTATATTAGACGTGGTAAATTCAAATTATTCGTATGAATTTTTCGAGTATAAAATTCTGCCTGCTGTCCTGTGACCCGATCCTCATATATAAAAATACGAAATAGACGTTAATCTATCATTACTCCATATTTGTTTTTACGAAACGAAAAATCTAGTCATGAACGCCTGGTGATGTAGAGAATTTGTTTTCTCTGGATAGTTTTTATGAATAACAAAATACTGTATTTTTTTCTTTTTTTATGAAGGAGTCTATTATTTAATAATTCACGCACACACTTACACACTCATCAATTAAGTCGTAAGATCAGTTTATAATATTCAAAATTTAGACTTTTTAATTTTTTTTTTGTTACAAAAACTTTATGTTATAGAAAACTCCCCAATTCAAGGCCAAAGCATACCACTTTTTATAGGAGGTGGTCAACAAATAATAAACCAGCGGCTAAGACAAAAACACCTTAATATTATTAACTTCATAATTCAGCATACATAATATGTTTAGAAAACAAAGTTATTGTAAGCGATTAGAATTTCAATTAATTTAACATGAAAAAAAAAAAGTAGCATTGGACCACCGAGGATAATTGTGGGGTGGGGTTGGGGGATCAACCTAGTCTATATGGCCTAATCCGAAATGGAACTTGGCTAAGCCATTGCTAAAAGGGACCCTTTTAAACAAAATTTAAACAAACAGTTACTAATTTACAAACTCAAGTGCATGTCTTTGTACACAATTATTTATGTCATTGTGGGACTCTTTATGCACAAAGTATTATTCATAAATAAACAATAATTTTTTTTATTAAGTATCCTTTAATATTCTCCATGTTCTTCTAAATACCAATTTCCCCCCTTTTTTTTATCTCGACCTCTCTTTTTTCTTTTTCTTTTTCTTTTCTTAAGAAACAAACAAGGACTTCAAAACAAAATGTGATATTTTACCAAACTATATGCCTACTTATTTAGACTTCAAACAAAACACAAGTTATACGTGCATGAAGTCCATCTCAAATGAAAACCACAAAATCAAAAGAAGTGTATGCGCTCCTTGGAAATGGTTTGGACTTTGGAGTAATACAGTAACAATGGGGAAAAAAAGTCAAAGTGCATTTAGTCAAATTTTGGAATAGGCCCAGAACTTTAGACGACCTTTTATTTTGGACTTCAAACTCTTTGACCCGGGGAGCATTATTACTACTCCATCCATTCCAAAATAAAAATATTTTACCTTGACTTGGAGATCTTTTACATTTATTTTTTTACACGTATTTTTAGATAAATACGTTAAATATTTTATGTTTTTAAAATAAAAATTAAAAACTAAAAATATTTTAAATGAAGATTAATATGATATAAAAATTAAAATTTTATAAAATATTTAATATGTACTAAATTTTATATAAAATTGCGTAAAAAAAGGTCAAATATCTTGTATTTTAAAATTGAGGCAGTAGTATTGTATTTATGGTTATGTCTTGTGAATGACATTTATCTTGAAAGTTGGCACCAACTTATGAACAAGCGTCATGGTAAATAGAAGTAGTTCTTTCTCTCCTCTGTATCTAATTTAGTACTTCATCCCGTCCTAAATTAAATATATATATTAATTGACAAAAAATAAAATTATGAAATTCTATAATTTAAATGGAAGTGTTTTTTTTATAATACGTTTAAAATAAAATTTTCAGAAATATATAAAATTTATTCTTAAAAATAATTTTTTATACTTTTATATTACGAATGAAAGTAATTTAGAGGTCGATACGTCATTTCTCAAGTGCTCGAAAATTTAGTGCAAATTGGCCCAACCCTTTAGTGGGTTTCATGCTGTTTAATGGACCTTAGTCATTAGCGCCACAATTTTATCATGTTTTTCGTTGTCAACTATTTATAGTAGATAATTAACGTTGCACTGATTTGATCGAAAACCATATGCATGCTTTGACTTGTGTTGCAACTAGAAATTAAGACATACTATATCTTATCAAACTCCTAAATTATTTTGTGTTGTTTGTTTTAGACAATGGACATGCTTCTGTTTTTTGGCTTCTTGTTGTTGAAATTATTGGTCAATAAAGAGCGCCATGAACTTGTAGATATAGTGCAATGCACCTGAATCGAGTTGATTGGTAGTTTGTCCTTCACACTTCACACCGACTTGGACTTTAATTGGATTGAGTCGCTTTATAATTGGAAGATTTGTTTAAATCCATGAGCAGAAAATCTTAAAAGCATAAAAATAATACGGAGTACATACGAGGTGAATACATTATAAAATATACTCCCTCCTCCTTAAAAAAAATAAAGTGTTACATTTGAAAATAATATTTGTTCCAAAAAAATGAACGTTTGTATAATTTTTTTCATTATAATATTATATATATAAAAATTTGTCATTATATTTTTTTTATATATAATCTTTAATTGAATATTCATAACAAATTTAATGAGAAAATTTATTAATTCTACATGTAATGCTTAATCAAATATGTAATTTTAAAAGTCGTCAAAAGTTTAAATATTGTTTTTTTCGTGAAACGGAAGGAATATTGATTATATGAGTATTAGTTTGGGTGATGAAAATATTAAAAGGAAAACTAAGCAAAAATAGTGATAACATCAAAATAATTATCAAGATGTACCTTTCAATAATCAAACATGCAATTCTTCTCTGGTAAAGTCACGCTTAAGTGAATTAAATAAAAATCTATAAATATTGAAAACCAAGGAAACCTAATAACGTTTATTAACTCATCTGTTGAGTCGAATGGGTATTAACACGATCATCTCGCTTGAACTCCGCAAACACGATAGGATATTAATCTACTTTAATTTCACATTTTCAATATGGTAAAATTTCATCAAAACCTATCGAACTCAATGATTCATATAAAAAAATTCTACCTCAAATCCATCAAACCACGGTCAACAATTATTCAAGAAAACATCAAATCTACTCCAAAACCATCTATATCAATTCGGATTTAAAGTAGAAAGGTTTACAGATTTTGAAAAAACAAAAAATAAGATGAAGAGTATTATTACTGGGTAACCCAAAAGAAGGGGACAAATTAAAAATTAGAGAAGATGATCAGATCTGGGAAAAGAAGAAAGAGGATAACTATTGTCGCCGAATTTTCAATTTCTTTTTACTCCATGTTCATCGTTTGCCACCTCGAAGCCACTTCTTCGACTCCAAATGTAACATATGACCATTGCAGACTGCATGATGTCGTGTAATCTTTATTCTTTACAAAAGTAATTCTATAAAATACAAATCTGTAATAAAAGCAAATGGTGAAAGAGAAATGGAGACCCGATAAATAATTGAGGAATTGAAGAGAAAATTTTTAAGGAAAGACACCATTAGAGAGCAAGAGGGACAAAGGTTATGGGACAACGGTAACAAGTGGAGTGAAAGGAAAATGCCATGTTTTTCAAAGGGATAGATGAGGCGGGTAAGTTGGATTTCAATAGTTGTAATTAAATTTTAGTAATTGAAATGGTCTGAAAATCAAGATCGGGGCCGGAACAAAATATGAAATGCTTTTAGTTCTTCATAGTTTGTTTCAATTATATTATAATTAAAATTATTTCATTTAACATAACATACATATGAATGTTTTGTTTTTAATTCTTATATTACTGTCTCTACGAGAATTTTTATGTACCGATTGAATTAATGTTTTATAATCAATCATATTTACTAGATAGAAACATGTCCAGCTGCATAAAGAATATTTTTATTGCTCGGAAACCTTATTACTTCTAATTTTTACAAGTCAACATTTAAATGATATAAAATTTAAATTTATAAGCATCTAAATAGTAATATTTATAACAAGTTTATAATATTAACAATTGTATCAATTATTTTGTTATAAGTTTAGCACAAACAAAACATAAAAATAAAATAAAAAATATGCCGGTGCTGAGTACACTAGTGTATCACCAATCATACATGACTTAACTAATTAATTTATTTAAATGATTCGATGTGATCGAATTTCAACTCAAGCGAGTTCATTGCCGTATTTATCAATACTGGATACGAATAAACGCGCGTCAACCGAAAAAAAGGTGAATATAAAATATCTTAAAAGGAATAAAAATATCAAAGTTGTAAAATCCAAGTCGGAGACAGACCAGGTGTGAACGTTCGCAACTTCGCCAGCCTTTACTCCCACCCCTCAACCCTCCCGGATCCCTATTCCCAATTTCCCAATTCTCTTCTCCGTCTTTCGCTTTGTCGGCAAGCCTCTTTCGGATCACATCGATCGATTTGGGGATTTCTTCTTCTTATTCTTCTTCTTCGATCAATCCGTATATTGTTTTTACTCTCCGATTCTTCTTAAGGTTTCGATTTTTTTATACTCACTCAATTTCCCCAGTTCGATTTCCTGTATCCGATTCTTTCTTCTGATCTAGGGTTTCGGTCTCTCTTTCTTCCAGATTACGCATAATGTCTTGTTCCGATTCTCCGCTCAATTTTAGGTTCACGGTCGTTTAAGAATTCCGACTACTTTAGGGTTTCGTTGTTCTTTGACCCGATCACTTCCTTGCACTGAAATTATTTCATCTTTCCTGGGTTATCTTTTGATTGGTGTTTGAATATGGTGGGTTGCGAGGCCCCCGCTGCGGTTTCCAATCAGTACCACGGCGTGACGAAGCCGCTGTCTCTTGCCGGCCCTTCTGAGACCGACTTCATTAGGAACAAGGAGCTGGAGAAGGTTTATATTTTGGTTCTTTTTGGTTATATTTGCTGTTTTATTGATTTGTTATATATTGTTTTAGTAAATAATTTGTTTTGGTTGCAAAAGTTTTTGGAAGATGCTGGACTGTATGAAACCAGAGAAGAAGCTGCCAAGCGGGAAGAGGTTCTTGGTCGTATCAAGCAGGTGAAGTCTTATTTAAAGTTCTCACGCCTTTTCGGTTAATTAGGAACTTTTAATTGTTTATCCCTTGTTGCAAATCACTTGAACCCCTTTTCTTAGCAGTTAAACATGTCCTAACAGTATTTACTTGACACCGTTTTGAAGTTTTAACATAGCTAGTCTTTACCGAATGTATATATGTTACTTTAATACAGCATCCGATAATGATCATGATTATGATTAATATATATATGTGACCTGGATGTTATGCAGTTCGATTAATTGATTTCGGAAGTGTTAAATTTAGGACTTATTTAAAATGGCCAAGAATAAATCTAGTCAGCATGTTCTACAACGAGGCTGTGTTGATAAATTTTTAGGTATAAGAAAAGGAAGCAAAGGGGCAGTTAAGAACCGGGAACCGATAAAAATGCACTAATACATTTTTATTTATTAATATCTATTAGGTATATCTTTAAAAGGGAAAAATTTGTGAGCTGTCATATAATTAGTATGCAATAGGACTATAAAGATATACAACAATTAGAACAGATATATCCCTCAGCCTTGGGGTCCATTGAATATACATTAAGAATTTTGAAGTGCTGTTATATAATTTACATTGCTCTAAATTCTTTTGTTGAATCTAGAGTTCCAGAATTTATCAGAAAAAAATGTGCTGCCTAACATTTTTATGATACACATGCAATTGTATGTTAAATATGTTAAGTTATTTAACAAAAAAAATTGAGATTCTGGATGTTTCTCTTATATATTTTCCATTTATGTTGAATATTTTTGTTATCACATCTTAAACAAATTTAGCTAGTTTCTTATTTTCCTTGTAGGTCCTCTATATGTATCTTTGGCTTCACTTTGACCACAGATATTTGCTATTTAGATGTGTATATCTCATCTTTCTATTTGTTTTAGTTGCTGGCTTGCTTGCAGGTGTTGGCTATTATCTGCTCTCTCTCACTCAGTCTCTCTCTTGCACACACAATCATTATATGAGCTATTAAATCCTCAAACATCCATTAGATTGAGAAATCATTTTAACACTCTGCCACACTAGTGGAATACCGAATGTAATGGGCTATTTTTTGGCCCAATTTGGTCTCCCTGATATTATGCTGCGAACTGTAGTGGAACATCTCTTTCACAATTTGCCGCCTATATTCTGTTACACAGTTGCTTGGCTAAAAAATATTCTCTACATTGTATATCGGAACACTAAAACATCCACTTGTGGAATATTTAATTGAGCTCCCAATCTCCAATGTCCATTCTATTGATGAATGACTGGAAATAGGGTTGGAAAATAGTTCTCCTTGCTAACCTTATCTGTGGATCACTCCCCTAGCAATATATTTACCCCTGATATGTTTTTATACATGTGTGTGTATTATTATTTCATTACGCATTTCTATATCAGTAAAGATATATATACTTAGATACTCGTTGGATTTCTTGTTTGATTCTACATACTTTCTTCCATCAGTGCTGACCAGCGCATGTTCATCTCTTGTATCTTATTGTAGATTGTCATAGATTGGGTAAAGCAACTTACTCGGTTGAGAGGCTACACAGATCAGATGGTAGAGGATGCAAATGCTGTGATATTTACTTTTGGCTCCTACCGGTTGGGGGTAAGCTTTATTATTTTGTTTGTAATCTTGTTCCTTGTTATTGCATGTTATTTGATTGAACATCCACAATTCAATAGTTTGCAAACCTAGCACTTTTTGCGTAAGGCGCATGACCCTTGAGATAATGCCGGTGCTTCTTTGGGGCAAGCATCCTGATGCTTATGTGTTCACTATTAGGCCTTAGAATTGTGAGTTGTAGCACTTTGCTCTTTTTGTTTATCTGAAAACTCATTATCCTGTACTATGCTTTAATTTTTTCGCATTGGTTGCCTTGAAGTTACTTCTACCATATACCTTGGATTTTTTTTCTCACCCTGATGTAGTACTTGTGCGTTTCATGGGTGAGTGGGGGACTAAGGCTGTGTTTGATAAGCTCTTAATAGGTCTGAACCGCTGCGAATCAGACCGGAAAAGCCAATAGTTTTTTTTCCTTTAAATAAATAAATATGAAGATCCTTATGGATCTTAAAAGGTCCGAGAGAAAAATGTAGAATTTCCTAGCTGAATTCAAAAGAGACACTAGCAAATGATTTTTTACTTGCTCTCCTTGTAAATATGTTCTCACAGTTTCATAGCTGCAATTTTATAACTGATGTGCGAGTATAAGCATAGAATAGGCGCTACGGAATTCGTGATTGGGTGATAATGGAGAATCAATGATCATTGAGAAATTTGCTGGTTTTACTTTCAAATGATCCCGGGGAGAGATATGAACAAGAAACAGGGTGTGCAGATCCATGTTGCCAAATTCTTTATTTCAACTCTTCCACTCTAATAAAACAAGTCATCCACGCCGTAAGCAAAAAATAATAGAAGAAAGTAGGAAAGTAAGTCTCTGTTTTGGACAGAAGCTCCTGCAATTGATAAGCTCAGATTTGGACAGGTGGAATCAAATTGGTTTTCCTTATGCAGATACTGTAATTTTCAGATTTAACTAATCATTTTCTGAATGAAGATGATGTCCAAGTTCACAAATTAGTCTTGAGAATGATGCTAGGGAGTCCTCATGAAGAAGTCAGTTTCTTTTGATGATGTGAATATGCTAACTTGTTTCGTGGTAGGAATTATGGTATTATTGGGTTGGAACAGTATCAATGAATTACAGTGGCCAAAGAAACTTAACCTTAATAATTTCGACTGATTGCTTTTGATTCAAGCTCTATAAATTTCATTCACTTCATTATGTACATCATTATTTTTTCGTTAGATCTATAGATTATGGTTCCCATTATTTTTGCCTGTTTTGTGTTGAAGGTCCATGGTCCTGGAGCTGACATTGATACCTTATGTGTCGGGCCATCTTATGTTAATCGAGAGGTAAAAAAATTAAAGAAGGTGACACTTTTTGGCTAGATGATGTAATTGATACATGTAATGTACTATGCTGACTTAACCCTGGCAGGAGGACTTCTTCTTTATACTGCACAACATCTTGGAGGAGATAGAAGAAGTTACTGAATTGCAACCAGTGCCGGATGCCCATGTCCCAGTAATGAAGTTCAAATTTGATGGAATATCAATTGATCTTCTTTATGCTAGTGTTTCACTTTTGGTAGTGCCAGATGTAAGTTTTTAGTTAAGAGGAATCATATACCTAAATTGGATTATGGGCAACTAATATTGACTCCCTGTTTTCGCGTAGAGTAAATTTGCAAGATACGACCTCCATTATTTTGTTTTCCAGGAAGGTCTATTGGCAACTCATATACTAGCTGTTATATGGTTGCTCTCAATTGTTTGTCTTTATTTTCCTCTTTAGTTTGTGGCAGCTTTATTATTTGTTGCACATCTATCTTAAATAGATATAGGCTTAAAATGATATTTATTGACATATTGTTTAGCTCTAGTTATGTGGTATATGCGTGATACTGATTTCTCACTGCCAACTGTATCATCAACAGGACTTGGACATCTCCGATGTCTCTGTTTTATATAATGTTGACGAACCGACAGTTCGGAGTCTCAATGGTTGTAGGGTTGCTGACCAGATTCTTAAGCTCGTACCTAATGTTGAGGTGGTTACGTAAAATTCTATTGGCTATTGTTTTCTTTGTGATTAATTTTATTTGTAAGAGTTTTTCCATTAGACCTACTTTATTATTGTTATTATTTAACTTATTTTTTTTTGTCTTTTCCCCCCAAACTCTAGCATTTCTGTACGACACTTCGCTGTTTAAAGTATTGGGCAAAGAAGCGCGGGGTTTATTCAAATGTAAGCTCTTCCATTGTTATTTATATACATATTTTGTATTAGATTTTGTCTATTCTATCACGTCTGCATTAGCCTTTATTGTTAATTTCCTTTACTTTCTATTTCCTCTCCTGGCTTGTCTTTCAGGTGACAGGATTTCTTGGTGGGGTGAACTGGGCTCTCCTTGTGGCTAGGGTTTCTCAGCTTTATCCTAATGCTATCCCTAGCATGCTGGTTTCTCGATTTTTTAGGGTATATACTCAGTGGCGCTGGCCAAATCCTGTGATGCTGTGTGCCATAGAAGAGGATGATCTGGGTTTTTCTATATGGGATCCCCGTAGAAATCCCCGTGATAAAACTCATCATATGCCAATTATAACACCTGCGTACCCATGCATGAATTCTAGCTACAATGTGTCAACCAGTACTCTCCGAGTTATGACAGAACAATTTCATTTTGGCAATAAAATATGTGAGGTAGCATCCAGACATTCCCTCATGTCAGTTATGATTCTATGCAAGTATTGTGCTTTACTCTTGTTATGTGCATTTACAGGAGATAGAGCTGAATAAAGCACAGTGGAGCGCTTTGTTTGAGCCTTATATGTTCTTCGACAGCTATAAGAACTATTTGCAGGTTGACATTGTTGCTGCTGATACTGATGATTTACGTGCGTGGAAAGGATGGGTTGAATCCCGACTGAGACAACTGACATTGATGGTAATATTTCTCCCTGTTGATATGTTAAATATTGGAGATGCAATCAACCTTATTTTGTACCTCTCATTTTATTATGTTAAGAGAACAACGTTCTTTCATGTGATATAATACTTTCTCTGCATATACATATATGCAGATAGAGCGGGACACATTGGGGAAGTTGCAGTGTCATCCTTATCCACATGAGTATGTTGATTCTTCGAAGCAGTGTTCCCATTGTGCCTTTTTCATGGGTTTACAGAGGAAGGAAGGTGAGGTAATCCAGGAAGGTCAGCAGTTCGACATACGTGGGACAGTTGATGAGTTTCGACATTCCGTGAATATGTACATGTTCTGGAAGCCGGGGATGGACATCTATGTTTCTCATGTTCGTAGAAAGCAGATACCTTCTTATGTATTTCCGGATGGTTATAGACGAAGTCGACCACCGAGGGTCATGAGCCAGCTGAATACTGAACAGTCTTCTCCTGGAGATGAAGCTTGCAGGTCTGGATCTGCCGAAAGACGTCTCAAAAGAAAGAGAGAGTTTGATGGAACAAATATGAAGCAGTGCAATTTCGCAAAGCAGCCATCTCTGAGCCCTCAGAGACGTGATTCAGTATCTCCTGACATTATTGGTCAAATTAATGGGGGTGCTTCTAAAGAGAGTGTGTCATCGAGAATTCAGAGAACAGAAGAATTGGCTGAAATGTGTGGTACTGAACAGATTCAGCAGGTTGAAGATAACAGGGAGATTATTATCAATCAAGTCAAATCAGAGCTACAAAGTTTATCTGGAACAGTTGTTGACGATGGATGTGTATCAAATTCTAGTGTAGTCACGAACCTTACAAGTGAGTGTGGTTCCTTTGAGGACATTGGACCTGTGTCGCGAACCGGAAGTACCGAGATTAATCCGGGCAGCGCTGTTGGTAGCAATAATCAGGGATCTTCTCAGGGTGATTCCTGTGAGGCAGATTCAGAATTGCTGATGAATAACAGATGTGCAATGTATGAGCTGGTATCTGAAGATGGATTACAGGACAAGTTGGAGGTTTTGGATTTTCTTCTCAAGCTTAATTTCTGTTTTCCATTATTAAACATTTTTGTTTAGAATCTGCAACTACAAACTGTAGGGGGGTGTTGCCTGAGGTCATTCGAGTATGTGAGAATTCGTAAAAGAGATGCTTTCTTACGAGTGTACATATTATCAATTTAATTCTTTTTGTTTGCTTTGTTTCATCAGCGAAATGCAGCCCTTGGAATGGCGATAAAAACCAGTGGCGGTGATGTTGATTCAGAACCTGTGCAGAAAGCAGTAATGAGGCATGTGAATTGAATTTGTTTGACTCTCTTTTCTTAAATATTTCTTACTATTTTTATCTTTATACTGCTCTTCTTCGGTTTTGTATTGTTCTCATATAGGAGGTTGAGCCTGACTTCAACAGCATGAGAGAGGGTGGAAGATTCATCAGAGTACCTTGGAAGAAAGCCAGCATTACTGGTAAGTGCTATGTTTGTTGCAAGCTTTCATAAATTCCTTTTCTCCAGACATGCTTGTGTTTTGTCTTGTGGATTGGGAATGAAACTGCAGCAGCTCATAAAAGCTTTCGGCGCGGAGAGGAGGAAAAGGAAGCTTATTCTTTTTTTTTTAACTTTCTTTTTTCCCTTTTATTTTCTTTTTTGGGGTGGGGCGTGGAGGGTGGTGGGGGTAGCTGATGTTCTACTTGGGTAACCTTTGTACAGTTTTTAGCTCTATATGTACAAGACTTGGCTGTATCGATTTGTGGGTTACTCCTGATATTCTTGGTAAAAGGATATAGGATGATGCTCTCTAGTCTCGCAGTCGGTAACCAAGTGTGGTAGTCAATGGGGTGGAACTCGTCTGTGTCCATGAGAGAGACTGCTTGGAGTGCCTCACTTTGATGTATCACTGATATTTTATGTACAATTGACGACTTTTTATGAGATTTTGTGTGTGTGTGTGTGTGTGTGTGTGTGTGTGTGTGTGTGTGTGTTGTTGTCAGAATCTGAAGGTTTTATAGAAGAATAATCTGTTGGAGCTGCTGGGGAAATAATCTGTTTTACAATAAATAGAAGAATGATTCTTTTACAGTTGACTTGTAGTGGAGCTAAATTTATAACTTAAGAGCCCGAGGGTATGTAGTGTAAGTTGGTATATACAATCCGGAAAACTGGGGCAGTCGTAAAACTGCATCCAAGTAATTGAGTGCTGATGGGACCATAGATATCCAAGAACATGAGATTCCTAATGCAACTTTAACGAGGCTTCTTTACGTATCGCGCACCTAATTCTAAATAACGTCATTTACAGAGAAATACTGCACCTTATTATATTACATCTAATCAATAGTATTGAAAATTTTGTACACTAGTGGGCGGTAATGTACAACGAAATAATTATATATAATTTTTTTTAAACTCTGAAATTAACCAACTCAAGAACCGTTTAATAAAGTGGCATCAGTACTCCCATTTATTCTATTGCCGTGGGTTTTGATTGTTCTTTTATCTATTACTCTTTTGCTTTGTTTTGTTGTAATCTTTTTACTCGGTAGCTTTTTTACTCTCGTTTTTCTTTTTATGTGATACTTTTTAGCAAATCATATGATCAGTTATGATATATATTGTTAAAATAAAAGATATAAAATTTGATATCAAGGGCATTTTCCATATAATAATTAAAATTATTTTTATATATTTTATAAATTTCAATTTAAAATTATTATAAGTCACTTTAATTCTAAATCGGACGTACGTCGAAGCTTATTTTATATAAAATATATTACTTCTTTTGTTTTGAAATGGGAGAGTACCATCTGTTAGGATACGAATTTAAAAAGCTATGTAACATGTAAAAAAGTAAAATACTTATTGATATGATACGATGTAATCCGGCATTTGCTTCAAGCAAGTTACTGAGCAGTTTCATTTTTTATTTTTATTTCTTCTTGCATCAACAATTGATTTATTATTTATTTTTTCTTAGTTAAAAAATTAAATTTTAAGAGAATACATAATAATTCTAAAGAAAAGAAAATAAATGATGTAATAGATAACAAAACTGTTAAATGTCATTACGTGTTCAAAATGATTCATATAATTAAAAAAAAAAAGAAGTGAAAAGATAGAAAGTTTAAGTGTTATTGGCTAATTATTAGGAGTGTGTGAGGTCATTATATGAATTTTAGACACTTTATTTGTAAACAAAAACGAAAAAAAAAAAAGAAAAAAAGAACGAAAGTGTATCACAAATTCACAATAGGGGGGAGTATCTTGGACGGAATCGTAGAGTAAGAGATACTGTATACAGAAAAAATAATAATAACAAACGCAAGAAAGGCACGTGGCCTACTGTCTGTGATGTCCATTTAACAAATAAAAAACAAAGCACAATAATAGCTGTTAATACTCCGTAATAGTACTGGTAATAAATAACCCTCTTTTACTATATTTTCAACCATTCTTTCATTTCCATTTTCGCAACTTCTTTTATAAGAGAAGATAATATTAGTAACGATAATAATTTCCATTTTTGTGTTTATGCTCCTCTCCTCAAAGTCTCAAATCAAATCTCAATCTAATTAGGGTTCTCTCTTCTATCCATAGAAAAGAATGACATTTGTTTTATAATCCCTTTTCGTCCGACTCCGCCTTTTGATTTTTTCTGGATTACATCCTTTGATCATATTCTTTAGATTTGTATTCGATTTTCACTGCTTATGGGTAAGGTGGCAGTGGCTGCGGCGGTTATAGGCGGCGGCGCCGTCTGTGCCGCGGTGGCACTTGTCGTTCGCCACCGATTGCGGAACTCCGGCCGGTGGTCCCGTGCCACCGCCATTCTCAAGGAATTGGAAGAAAAGTTTGGCACGCCAACATCCAAGCTCAGTCAGGTGGCCGATGCCATGACTGTGGAGATGCACGCCGGTCTTGCTTCTGAAGGTGGTAGCAAACTCAAAATGCTAATCAGCTTCGTCGACAATCTCCCTACCGGGTATTCAGTTTTCTACATACTCGCTGTATATATGTAGATTATTTCTCGTACACGTCTTTGCAGTTTTTTTTTTTAAAAATCATATTTGGAGTATAAATTACAGGGCTTTCTGCTTGATATATGGTGCTTTTATTAGAACTAGGTACTACTTGAAACTTAACAGAATACATTTACTAAAATTTACTCAAGTTCCTCAACGGATCTCCGCGTGTAGAGCTTATAACCAGTTCTTGGGCATTTACTTTGTAAATGTATCCATTATGAGATAGAATTCTTGTGATAGTTCTTGCATGTAATATTGGTTTATTTGAATGGTATTTTGGCAAAGGAGATCAGAACCCATATCGTCTTCAGTCTATTCCTCAATTTTTCTGCAAATCTCTCACGTTGGAGAGTATACTAATATGAGTGTAAATGATCCCTAATTTTTCCTTTTCTGGTTTAGTATTTGGAGTTATAATGTAGAGATCTACACCAGCTTTCGTGAAGCTGCATTTTATAGTGTACTAAGAAAATGAATGAAAGTCTAGAATCAGCCAATCATCCATCTATGTACTTCCCTTCTCTACAGAAACACTGACACTAACTGTAAGTTAAGTTTGTCATATTAATGTTAAAAAAGGCACTTTAAACTTTTGACATCAGTAAATGGACTAACATGACATTTTCGGTCTTTTTTGCTTTTCAATTTTATTTCGAGTAATAAGTATCTCAAAGGGTTCACTAAAGTAAATGATCTTGTAGTTGCAAGATTCTTATTTCAAATAATTATCCAATGAACCCTTCTTCGTTTGTAAGTTTTTCGACTCTTCAATGATGTTTTGCTTGTATAGTTTTTCCATGGTTCATCTTTGGGGCAGAGAGTTTTAACAATTGAGAATAAGTATAATTGAGGCATTTATTTCTCTCCATTTCTCCTATTTCAGAGATGAGGAAGGGGTGTTTTATGCACTGGACCTCGGCGGAACAAATTTCCGGGTTTTGCGGGTGCAATTGGGAGGTAAAAAGGGCATTGTTGATCAAGAATTCGCTGAGGTGTCAATTCCTCCAAATTTGATGGTTAGCACATCACAAGTAAGTTTTTGTTCTTACTACCGTTCACTCTGTATTGTAGACTCCACACCTCCGGTGACTGAACTCCTCAGAACCTATTGTTTTTAGGAACTTTTTGACTATATTGCAGCAGAACTCGCAAAATTTGTTGCTCTAGAAGGTGATAGATTTCATGTTGCTGCTGGGAGAAAGAGGGAATTAGGTTTCACCTTCTCTTTTCCTGTGATGCAATTGTCAAAAGCTTCTGGGACTCTGATTAGGTGGACAAAAGGTTTTTCTATTGCTGACGCGGTTAGTCCTGATTACCTTGGTCTTGGTTATTTAGTGTTTCAATTCGTATGATGTAATTTTTTCTGCTTGATGGGTTATCTTCTGGAAAATGCATGTTTTTAATCTTTTCTTTCTAATTTACCATTCCATCCTTGTGAATCATGTTAAAATATGGCAGGATATAGATGATCCTGACCCCTTAGATTTCGATCAGCATAGCAAGAAATAGAAACCAAAGTAGAATTAAGAAAATTAATATAGATGGATAGGTTCAGAAATTGGGGAGTGAAATAGAATAAATCAAGATTTGGAAAAGAGTGGTAAAGGAGAAGATGGCTACTGTTTCCATTGGATAGCTCCATAGGGTTCTTTCATTTTATAGATATTCAGCATATGAGTTACATGACCCTTTACATCACATATATATAACCACTTCTGACATAAACAAATGCTAAATGATTTTACTACCTTACTACAATTACTAGCTATTCTAGACTACTGAAAATTGTGCTAACTCAATTAACTGATTCTTGGTTCCAGAATATTTTGTATCAATTAATTCTCCTACGTCATAACAACTAAGGACTAGTGCTGCCTTTGCTAGATGTTGGGTCTGACCAGCTAGTGTATGAATATCTTTTTAATATGATGTCATCATTCATACAGGTTACAGTTATAGTATAAAATATAGATTATACCATCTGATGTTTGGCTTGGATTGTATTTAGTTATTCAAAAGCTACGTTTAGTTGCTTGTTAGATTACATCATTATGAAACTTAATCAAGAACCTAATTTCAGAACACCAGACATGGAAATAATAAGTTAAATAAGGTAATAGATAAGCACAAGCAGCAGTATTAAGTCGACAGGCAAGTCTTCACTTCTTTCTTACAGTTTTCAGCCCACCAAAGGGTGGATATATAATTTTCTTTTTAATAGTATTAAATATATGGTTAGGCTTCTCTTTGAGAACCTTTTGGGCTAATAAGATTGGTAACTTTTGTCAAGTCAATACTCATCTTCATATAGTGATGAATAAGAAAAAGGTGTCAACATTAAAAACAAATGATCAAGTATGAGATAATAGTTTTCATTTTCTTGCTGTATCATCTTGATCTGCCTCAAGATTATAGAAGATAAAATTTGTAGTTGTGTGTATGTATAATTTGAGAGAGTTCTTGCACATGTTTGCATCTTATTAATCTTGAATTGCATATTCTGCGGCACTTTGTGTATTATAAGTGGTGTAGTCAATGGCGTGTGGTGCAATCACAGCGCAACCATGAAAAAGAGCTGCAGCGTGGGGTGTACAGCAGAGCAAGCGGCACAACCATGGAAAAATATGTAAAATTTTAGACTTTCTATTTTCAGAACTTGAACAACAATATTTCCTTAAATAAGTAGTCATCACTTGGAATACCAATATATCAAGTCAAATTGTGTATATATGTAATTAAGTAAAGAAAGAAATAATATATATTAAATTATTAATACAATAAGGGCATTATTAGTATATAATTAATTAATCTGCATATAACTATTTTTATATAATATTAATATAAGTAATTGATAGAAATAATATATATTAAATTATTAATACATTAAGGGCATTATTAGTATATAATTAATTAATCTGCATATAACTATGTATGTATAATATTAATATAAGTAATTGATTAGTAATTACTAATTAAATATACTAATACAAGAAGAACCTCGAGTCCAAACTAATTAAGTGTGTTGTATAAGTAAAAATCACGGATCATCTCAAAACAAAATAGGTCCAAGTCAGCAAGTCCCAAGTCGACAAATCAAAACAAAGTATAAACAAAACAGATGTTGATGCCGACCAGTCCAAGTCGACTTTCGTGAGTCCCAAATCAAAATAAAGAATATAAAAGGAGAAGGACCTGCCGATGGAAGTGGAAGTCTGAAATTACTAGATTACAAGGGAGCAATCGCTTTGGGGGACAAGTGAGAGACAATTAGGATTAAAATACAGCATGATATTACTTGTATTCTTAGGTTGTCCGTATGTGACTAAATAGGGATCACTAATGACCAGTTAACCTTACTTTTTTATTCCTGATTTCTTTGTATTTCTGAATGACAGGTTGGTAAAGATGTGGTAGCTGAACTATCGAGTGCCATGGAAAGACAAGGCCTTGACATGCATGTGTCTGCACTGGTATTTTCTTGCTACTAATGACGGAAATTTTTTAGTTTATTCTTCTGTTGATATTTGATGTTTTAGTAGTTTTCCTCTGCTTGTTAGATTTACCATTTAGAATGTCTTGACTTTTATTGTTGGCACTAGGTTAATGACACAATTGGCACATTAGCGGGGGGTAGATATTCCAACAAGGACGTTGTTGTTGCAGTTATTATGGGTACTGGGACAAATGCAGCATATGTGGAGCGTGCTCAAGCAATACCAAAATGGCATGGCCCTCCGCCAAAATCAGGAGAGATGGTGAGCAGTTTCTTTGTTGTCTATTTTACTTACTGTTCTGGGTCTTCAGATCTGCAAAGCTATCGAGATTGTTTAAGAGATTATGTGATAGGACGATTTGCCTATTTAGAAGTATGATAATACTGAAGTCCTGTTTCTTTTTGTCTTCTAGGTTATAAATATGGAATGGGGCAACTTTAAGTCATCACACCTTCCCTTGACAGAGTATGATCACGCACTGGATGCTGAAAGTCTGAACCCTGGTGAACAGGTGATCATTTTGTCTGCAGATGTACTAATCTGTTTCATCTCTATCTTATGTATTTTGTACATCTTCACAATTTTTTATTCTATTCTGCAGATATTTGAAAAGATGACTTCTGGCCTGTATCTAGGAGAGATTGTTCGCAGAATTCTGTGTAGGATGGCTGAAGAAGCTGCTCTTTTTGGTGACACGGTTCCACCAAAACTTATGACACCTTTTATATTGAGGTACTTGTCACAACAGCTAGCATTGCAATTTGAGAGCATATGATTAAATGTCTATTATAATATTGTCAAGTTTATATATCTTCTACATATATCTTTTTTTCATGACACATCTTTGTTCTCATCTTCTGAGACATGGCCAACTTTCCTTTTCATAATTGAATTATGCTTATGTTGGGCATTCATCACATGGTTGAAGTCAACCACAATGTGTAACCTAAGCAGTATATTAACACCCTTTGCCATTTAATACACAGGACGCCTGACATGTCTGCAATGCATCACGATACGTCCTCAGACCTCAAGGTGGTAGGAAACAAATTGAAGGATATATTGGAGGTATATTTTAGTAAGCTTCAAACCCCTGAAAGGCTAAAGAACTATTCGAGTATTGTTAAAGATTTAAAGGGTCAAGAAAAACCTTACTCTCTATAACCATACCCAAAGAGTGTATCATCTTTTTCAAGTGTGTTATTGTTTTGTTGCAGATATCTACTACTACACTGATGAGTAGGAAAATAGTGGTTGAGCTATGCAACATTGTTGCCACGCGGGGTGCCCGACTTGCCGCTGCTGGAACCTTGGGCATCCTAAAAAAATTGGGCAGAGATACTTGCAGGGATGGGATGACACAAAGGACGGTTATAGCTATGGATGGTGGATTGTATGAGCACTATACTGCATTCCGTGAGTGCTTAGAGAAGACTTTAAAAGAATTGCTCGGCGACAAAGTCTCTGAAAATGTAGTCTTTGAGCATTCCAATGATGGCTCTGGCACTGGGGCTGCTCTCATCGCTGCCTCTCATTCCCGGTACCTTGAGGACAACTAATCTGGGTAATGACCGGCTATCATATTCTGTTGAAGCAGATTATCCTTAGTCTGCTTCTTTCTTTCACCTCATAAATTCTTTGCCCCTTCCTTCTGATTTTCCCTCGTCTTCCGTTTCTTTTCTTTTTTCTCCAATTAGATTTTTTGTGTTCAAACAGTTCTATTATCTACTGGTATTTATTTTGAAATTCTTTAAATCCACCATTTATGTTGTCCTTGAGAATTGTTAGCAGGGACTAATGTATGAACCGTGGATCAACAAACAAATAAGCAGGGACAAGGGACTTTGGAGTCTTTTCTTCAATTGACGTTATTTTTTTTGTAGTCTTTTCTTCATTTTAAGTTATTATTATTATTATAAAAAGTTTTCTTTTCTATTCTTCTCTCTCTCTAACTAACTCGAATATCATATAAGTTCGTCTCTAATATACCTTCGTAGGCATCAGCAAAAATCTAAAAATAAAAGTTTGATCATTTCTTCGAGAAGCTTTGTGTAAGAAAGTAGAAACAATTAATTCGTGACTACGGCATCGGCAATTAGATACGAGATCACAAATTCATATTTCTTTAGTTAGTTCTAGTAGGTAAATAAAAATGGAGGAAAACAAGTGTATTACATGCATTACTTCCAAAATTGAACAGCTACTTTGCGTTCTAAAATTTTCACCTAAAGCCCCTTTCTCTTTTCATAGACATAATGATACAAACAAAATAAGAATTCCAAGAAGCTTATTGACAGAACACAAAAACATTCATCCGATCTCGGTTGATGACGCTCCGCTTTAAAAAAGAACTCTTTATTTTTAATTTCAACGCAGCATTCAGCCTTCACCTGTTTCTCTTATCTTGCTTGCTACCAACTACAAAAAACAAGATCCTCAAAGACGGATTATTACAGCTCTATATGGTACGCTTGCATATTTTTCTTTAATATAAAATTTGGGGGGCATAAATTATACTTCCTTCGTTCCAAAAATGAAGGCTTAAGTACAAAAAATTTGTCTAAAAAAATATGACTTAAATACATTAATAAAATTTAAGGTTACGATTTTTAACGACATATTTTCTTATTGGAAAAAACAATAAGTACAACTGTATTTAAATAGTATTATGTGAACGTACTATAAAGAATATATTAATAACTTTACTTCTTTAAAATGTCTTTCTTTAAAATTCTGCAAATTGTAGTTAAGTTATCCTTTTCGGACTTAAATAGAATGTAACCGAAAATTGTAGCCGGACTTAACGAACAGAGAGATAGAATACTCACGATTTAGTGAAGAGAGTTCAGAGCTTTTTAACACGCGCAACCTCTTAACCGAAGATACAAACATGCTGCGAATCCCAAGTTGCCAATTTAAAATTACATCAGAACAAATCAATTGCAAAAAAAAAAAAAAATTGTCTTTGTTTATTAACCGAAGAAAATCTTTGGCGGGGCGCACGATTATATATTCTTTCATATGAGAATATAATCCTACAATATCTCTTCCCAATTTTAAAGTCACAAGATTCGCTACATTTTATAACATAGGATGGATGAAGAATCATGATCTATAGACTGACTCATGGTTTCTAAATTGCTAAATGCCCAAAAAAAAAAAAAATGCATGCTTGCTTAAATGATAGTAGTATAATATATTAAAGCCGCTGAATAAATGAAAATGCTTCATATCGAAGATCTGGTGAGAAAGAGAATGTGAGATGCTTACTGCCATGGGACGTCCCCGACAAGCACCCGATCTCCATCGTAATCCTCGTAGACAAGGGTATATTCTCCACTTTCATCTAACAACCCTGTAATTGCCTTTTCTCCTTGTTGGTTTTTCTGAGTTTTACCATCTGATGAATCATTTTGAGCTTTAAATAGAACATGCATGTTACAAAGTTAGAAACGCCTCCACTCTCTAATACATAGAGATAAATTACTGGATAATTTTACAGATTTCCATGTGGTCGCTTGCCTATATAATTTGTAGCTGGTGTAGAGCCACATGGAAATATAAAATTAAAAAAAATCATAAGAACTTAGGGGTTATATGATGCCTTATTTTCACAAGAAATGCTTATAATGTTTGGACAATATAAAATGCCGTTTGACTCTGTGTACTTTAGCAACTTATAAGATCGATATACCATTATTTCCACAAGATCACTTGACCATAAATATCAAATTAACGCTCAGCAGATATGGAAAATATCAAACATATATAAATGGGGTAGAGAAAAACCTGCCAAAAGGTCTCTGAAGAGTTCATCAACAGCACAAGATAACTTGCTGTAGCTATCGTAAGCTTTAAGATCAACTTTTCTTCCGATGGGGATACCATCCATATTGATCTTCACAAATAATCCTTTGGGACAATTTTCAACGACCTGTTTATCACTTGGGACCACACTCTTTTCCTCGGGCTTGACCGGCAGTTTTGAAGAAGTGCTACTTGCAAGATTCTTCCTAAAAGAGCGAATTGGAGGCCATCCAACAACTGGAGCAGGGGCATTCCTGTACATTTTTTAGAATATTTGTTGGATCATCATGTGAAAATTAGCACAACTTGATCACTAGATTATAAAATTTTGAAGAGGATGGCGGATGATAGAGAAAAAAAATACAGGTCACTATTAACATAGAAAGCATCAATTCAGCACACAAGTCTTTATTCAACCATTGGCGGACACAAAATACAGGGGACACAAGTGTACTCCAAGTAAACAGATAAGTACTACTCCCTCCCTCCCCCCCCCTCCCTCCCTTCTGCACAGAGTTAAATCTGATTTTGTTTGTGTTAGATTATGAAATCATAAAATTCAAATTCTGGCAACAAGATTTTCATAATAATAAAGGTTTAATTTGTTAGAATTTCAATTTATTTTATAAATTTAATCATCTTAATGTCAAAGTCAATCAAGTAGAGATCAAATTTTAATCATGAAATTTAATCATCTTAATGGTGCTTGAAATTACAACCCTGACATGAATTGACTACAACATACAAAGTAAAATTCAATTGCGACAAAATTGGGATAATGGGGTCAAGGTTATACAACCTTGTGGTTCCTATTTTGCTTGTGGGTAAATGACATTCTTGTATGTTCTTTTTATTAGAACAAGTGAAGCACTTACTTTTTCACATACCTAGTACAAGATCAAATTTATATGTTCTTGTATGTCCATACTAAGACAATTGGAACTAGTCTATTTGTGACTATGCATGTATATAACCAATATAGGAATGTGAAAGGAGATCAATATCTGCGGTACAAAGACTAACAACCTAACAGGAACATTTTATGAAAGGAGAAAAATATGAAAATTAATGGAAATGGGAGGGTGAATTGATAGTAAATGGAGAATTTTTTGTTCTTTCCAGATTCCACATTAGTATTTTATGAGTATCAGATCAGTCGTACATAAAAAGGAACAAAAATTGTTTTTCTTTCACACAAAGAAATAAATATAAAGACAATACATATGAAATTTGTTAGAATAATATGATGCATGAGAAATATAAAATAGTTAAAGCTCTATGCATGGACCACAAGAGTAAATGTAACAGTTTGAGGGAATAGAATGAATATCCTCCGTCCAAAGTGAAAAAAAAAACATTTATTTACCAACAAAGAGGAATAGGGAAAAGCTGAAGGACTAAGAGAAAACCTTTTTTGAGAACTGTTGGGGACAGCTGTATTACTTCCAGAAGGTATTGAAAATGCCGTCTTTCCTGCACTGTAACAGCTCTGCTGCTGCTGCTGCTTCTGTAATAATTCCTTCCCCATAGCAGGAGGCAAGCTTTGTTGGTATTGTGAAGATGATGGTGATGACCATACACTAGAACAAGAAAACTTGTTTATTTGATTTCCATTGATCCAAGTATTGTCTTCATTTTTTCTTGTTTCAAGA
Organism: Centella asiatica; assembly: GCA_014636745.2. Classification (NCBI taxonomy): domain Eukaryota; kingdom Viridiplantae; phylum Streptophyta; class Magnoliopsida; order Apiales; family Apiaceae; genus Centella; species Centella asiatica. Next base: position 968,486 of record CM025785.1, read on the forward strand.
AATCCTCTGTTTGAACCAGAAGGGGTTTGGGTTTGGTTGATGTTAGACAAGTAGCCAAGGGATAGAAGGGAAGAGTCGTCCCTTTGTTTAATTAAGGAGTTGTTGTTTTTATCTGTTTTGATGGTAGTCCAATCTTCACCTGGTGGACCAAGCCTTAACTCCAGCTTCTTTTCCTCCGACGAGCACATTCTTTCTTCTTCCTTTGTTTTCACAGAAAGCCAATCTCTCTTTCCTTTTGGAATCAAATCTAGCAGTTGATGAACCTCATCCATTTTTCTTGGAAGACCCCCTCTATCAAGATTGCCAATACAGAATAACAGTAATATCTCTACAAAGCTCCGATGGAAAATAGCTTCTAATATATACTTCACTGTATCATCAAAACAAAAACTTACCCAAGTTAGAAAAATACAATACGAAAAAGTGGTAAAAACCCACACAAAAAAAAACAGGAAGAAGAAGAAGAAGAAGAAGAAGAAGAAAGAACTTACAAATCAGTTGTTAAGACCAACCATAGCATAAGCAGTTTGATTAATTTGCTAATTTATCTGCTGGAATGTTATTGAAAATACAAGTAATAATAAATACTACAATCTATAGACACAACACACCTTAAATGCTCAACCAAAACTCAAATACATGGAGACATAGACACAGAGATATGTCCTCCAGAAGTGTGAAGAGGAGTTTCCTACAAATTGATCAGTACTAGAGTAAGTACTGGCTAGCTAGCAGAGAAAAAGAACATTTATTGTATATATTATGCTTGAATATCAAGCCTGTACCAACATATACATACATAACATAAACCTATAGATTGAAAGTAATAAAAGCTAAAGAAGAAAAACCACCCCCACCTATACAAAAAAAGCCAAAACTAATCTGTGAGAGCTATATAATGGTTAGGAGTTCATACAAGGTAAAAAGCTGGTGTAGTTTTTGTATAGGGATTTGGAAATGCGAAGGAGCTAGAGGGGAGGGAAGGCCAGGAGCAGAGAGAGAGATTCCCTTGAGAAAAGCTAAAACAGGAAGGAAATGAATTATTATTACGAGGAGAAGAATAATATTTTTATATATGAAAATGAACACCAATTGGTAAGGTAAAATATAGCTAGTGCACGCAACCTTTGCTTGGTCATTCCCCAAAATTTGTTGTTTGCTTCAGGAAGCAAAGCATATATGCTGTTCTCCTCGCGCGCGCGCGCTCTCTCTCTCTCTCTCTCTCTCTCTCTCTCTCTCTCTCTCTCTATATATATATATATATATATATATATGCATGTATGTATGGCTTGTGGAGGGTATGTGTCTCTCTATTGATATTGTTTGGTCCACTTATGCTGTTCAACTACAGTGTGTACTTGACCTTTTTACTATCATATGTCTATGTCTGTACTCACAAATCAACGGATTAGGCATACGGATCACACTTTTGTCCAAGTTACACTATTGTGAAATTTTTCATTTAATTTGGTTAATTTTTCGTCAAACATATTTTCACATTATATTATTGCAATAATTTGTCTTATATTGTCCAACCAAGGTGTATACATCTAATTAATAATTATGTTGGATTCTAATTAATTTAAATTAATTCTAGAAAAATTAATAAAATATTAGACGTCTCTTTTAACATCTAAATCTATTTTAACTTTTTTTATATTTTCTCTATTCTAATTAATTTGCTGATAACATTTTTTCAGTCTTAAAATATTTACATTCTATCTCCCTAGAGAGAGAGAATTTTGCATGCCCCATAATAAGTGCAGTAGAGAGGATAGGGTTGTCAGGTGTGCAAATAAAAAGACAATCAGATCCCCATGGTTTTTGTCTGCTTGCTACCCCCCTCACTCTTCCCCTAATCCAATATAAATATATAATCATATTGTATTTTTACTATTTTATTATTTGTTTTATAGGTGAAATCTATATTCCAATGGACTTGGGAACTCCAGCAAATGAATTTTCATTTTTTTTCCAATTTGTCTGAGCACCCTTTTCGTTTATTAATAATAAAATTCCGCATCTTAGGTACTATTACCATTGTAGTTAAAGTTGTAAAAAAAGGGAAAACAATCTTCACTTCGAAACAAAAAAACATCTTGACTTGATTGAGTATTTAATTTAATTAAACATGCACAAACGGATTCGACTCTATTTATTTACAATTCTATGCAGTTATTAGTATATAATTTGCCAAACCAAAATAGAATATTTGATAACACTGATCCGTCATTGAGGAATTTTCCTTTTTAGGGGAAGGAGTTTATATTTTTTTTTTCACATGGGAAAAACAAAAATATACAAAATTCTAAATATGTCTCCTATTTGTAGGTAAAGTGGGAGGAAATTAACAGAAGTTTCTTGTCGCAATATTAATAGTGGAAAAAAATATCACCCACTTATCTGAACCTGTCACCTACAAAGAAGTCAAAAAAACCAACTTTGATCATAAATATAAATATATGTAGTTACTCGGGTCCTTATCGAGCTCATCTAATCACGATTATTTTAAAGTTAGTTTCTCACCTCACGTGCAACCAATCAATACTATTGTTCCCAAGGTGTAGTAGCCTTGCAATTTGCAATACTCCATGCACTTTATTTTAATTGTTTAATTTTATTTTTTTTGTGTGTTACATTAATTATTTCTTAATTTTAACATTAAATATAAATTTATGAAAAGAAAACAAGAAATAATAGACAGTGTTATTCGTTTTCTTTGTTTCTTACTCCCTTCCTTCCAAAAAAAATAGTTAAATTTGACAAAAAAAACTTGTTCAAAAAAAATTACATTTGAATTTTTTTTTCTTATTTTTCCATAAAATAAAAAAAATTTAATTACAAACTTATAGATATTATCATAACTTAAAAGATTTATAATAAATTTTATGAAAAAAAACCTTATGATTTATAGATTAAAATATCAATCAAAAATGATTCTTAATTAATATATTAAAAAAATACAAATGTAACTTTTTTTGTGAAATGATGAGAGTATGTTTTAAAGAAATTTAACCTTATCGGTAAGAACATTAAAAACATGAAATTTACAAAATTTTATAAAATTCTCATCGTACATATAATAGTTTTGCATGCTGAGTAGAGCGGTTTATGTAGCCTATTATGATGATGCAAATTGTAAGTAGTTTATCTAATCGGAAAATGTTGTTCATTTTACATAGTATATAGATTATGATGAATATTTCAGAATTCCATAAAAAATTACGTACTCTTTCATTTTCCGGCGTAATTTTCATACATACAATGAAAATTTTAAAAAATAGATCGAAGTGTGTTTCTCATTTTTTTCATTATGTAATTATTAAAGTAAAAGTTTGCAGTAAAATTTATATTGAGTAATAATATATCTCTTATATAAGATTCTAAATTTATAAGAAGTTAATTTAATGTTCGAAACTAAAAATAATCTAATATGTGCTCGATTTCATATAAATCTACATGGTTATTATAACTAGAACATCCAACGATAAAAGTAGTAGGAGTAAATAAATAAAACAAAAAAAAAAAGAAAAGGAAACGAGGATTGGGAAGAAAAAATATGGGGGGGGGTGGGTGGGGTGGGGTTTGGTAAACCTGGAACGAACCTCTGACCAGATTGGTCGGCTTGTCTATTTCGGGCACTGGGAATTGCCATCCCCATGCATGCACCACCATCTTCATCTACTACTACTAGTAGTGGTAACCGACACGTGTTCTAATGTTGTGGGACCCCAAGCTAACCCTACTCGCTGTAGCGTGTAGCTCGTGAGAGTCTGCTTTTGGCCTTTTGCCGTCATTCTTGAGCTGCAGACTACCCCCAACCACTAATTTTTTATTTTGAAATTGATTTTTAAATATGAAGAAATTTACTCGTTTTAAAAATTTTATTGAAAAAATAATTTTAAATTTTTAAAAATTTATATTTATATTTATATAATAAAAATTTTAAAGAATTTAGGAATTATAACTTGAGTGCTCAAAACTGTACGCATCCCTGCCCCCTTGGTTTCCTTCTCTCTCTCCTCTCTCCTCTCTCCTCTCTCCTCTCTCCTCTCTCCTCTCTCCTATCTCCTCTCTCCTCTCTATATATGCTACAACTATATGCCCAAGTCGGCGGAATCATTACGTGCTATCCTCTTATTTGACGACCTTTTCTCCACGCCCACCGTACACTACTCATTATTATACTTTATTCTACTTTTCCTATTATACTTTTATATAATTCCTTAGTTTAGAAATTTAAATTAAATGTGATAATATATCTCTTACTATCATAATGACAACGATAATAATGGGTTATGAAACAAAATCAATATTACTGAAAAAATATAATTGTAGATGAATTTAAAATTTTGTTAATATTTGACAACATAAATGCGCTTAATATTAAGTAATATAATTTTTTTTTTCTCATTACAAAATATGCTATTGTCTAAAGTTCACGCACCTACGGACACGCTCATAACAACACTAACTAACAAAAACTTGAAATCTCTAATTTTTCATTTTTCAGAAAAAGTGGTCAATTAAAAAATCTTTTTATATTGAAAGAATTTATTACCACTTGCTTTTGATTTAATTATTAATTAAATATTATTGAGAATATAATATTTACTTTGATAATTCATGATTCGAGTTGTGGAGGATATGATTTGCAATGGCTCCAAAAAACAAATATCCTTGAGCTTTTGGGGATTTTATACCTTTACCACTATATAATGTTGCTATCATCATCTTTAAAGCAAGCTTAATAAGTAGCTGGTGGCCCGGATTATTATGATTAGAAGAGGCGAAGAGGGGCTTTTTCTTTCCTTCTCTTGTAACTAATATTTGCATTTTATCCAAAAAGATTATGTTCTCTTGATCAAATCTAAAAACGAAGCACGCCTTGGGCCTCGGCTGCTTTGTATTTGTTTATCAAAAACCGGTTCTCTGGGGCATTAGTGCAATTACTGTGCAAGTAATAAAAGTAAAATTAAATAATTAATTAACGGAGCAGGGTGTATGTGTGGTGACTTCAAATTACAAATTTGTTTAAACGTTATTCGTATCACATCCTTCCGTACTCCACAAAGGATTGCCACTTTTCTTTCTATTTTTTTCTAAAGAAATTGAACTATTAAAATGTGAAGAACTTTCGATTATTTATTCTTTAATATATATAGAAATGTCAAATGTCAGAGCATTAGCATGTTGTTCCATTTTTCCTAATCAACGGTGTACACAAAAAATTGTGTACAAATTAATGTGACTAAATTTTATAACAAATTAATAAATCTTGATAAACTCATAATTAAAAATTTAATAATTGATAATTTATCGTATATATCCATGTATATTTATTTATAGAAGTTATCTCTGTCTTATAACATTTCCTTACCGTAATTATGATATAAAGGTGTGTCCCTACAAAACTCGATATGCACGCGCCATAATTTGGGACGGAGTGAAATGAACGAATTGTGTTGCAACTTGCAAGCCTCTTAACGGTAAACCTAAGTATAGCTTAGGCCTTCTTCGAATCAGCCCACTAATTATAGTAGTAGTATATCTACTCCATTTTAATAATTTACCAATGGAATAAGTTCTCCTCACATAAAATTTGAACTTTGTTATAAACATAATTAGATACTATTACTATATCTTAAAATTTAAGAGAGCTTCATGATTTTAATTTTGTTGGAGTAAGTTCTTTTTATGATACTGTTGTTATAAATTTATCATAGAGAGTGTATAAAAATATATTGTAATAAAGTAAACAATAAAAATATAAAAATCTTTTATTCTAGAAAAATATATGAAGTAGAAACGAGAGAAAAAAGAGAGATATAATAGTTACGGTTATAAACTAAATTGTTTATGATTCGCTATAAATGTTTATATTATATATAGACTTCAAATTATTGTATTTAATTTGATGAAAAAAAATGACACCAAAATAAAGTAAACTGATAAGAAAAAAAATATCAATGTAAAGAATGATAAAGAAAATTACGAAGAAAACATGATAATGAATAAATAACGAATTATATATAATATTTTGATGCAGAAATAATGGGTAGGTCTCATGTAAGTGACTAGAATAAAAATTATATACTGTGTATAATTTAGTGAGAAGCAATAAAGAAAGAAATAATGAATTGCTCGTAAATAATTTAGTAAAAGGGTATAGAAACTGAATACATTTAATTTTCACGACATTACGTTTTATCAACCCAAATACATGATATAAGTTCCAATCCCATACGTTTTTTGTGTTTTTTTTGGCTAAGTCAATCTCATATATAGACTTTTTTTTTTCTGTTGGGAAGCGTGTTCCACCATGTATTAATAGGGACCCGGATTCTCCATTTCCTTTATAAAATTACATATACGTTTTAATTTTTTAATCAAACAATAATATATTAATTACAAAACTGATGTTAATTTAATTAAGTCTAATTAATACAATTACAAAAATGTTATGATTTATAACAAAAATCACCAATCATAACATGATTTGTAATTTAATCTTTTATCGATTTCATTAATTTTGAAGTTTAATATATCATCTGATGAAAAAAAAATCAAAACAAGTTGCAATTAACAAATTGCTAGTAGGATATACTTTAATATCTTCCGTTTATTGCACTTAATACGTTTCGTATTGTAAGTTTTTTTATGACTTTGCAAAATAATAATAATAATAATAATATATACAGTTGAGTTTTTAAATAATTTAATTATTCTTTACTTTATTTTAGATGTATCATTAAACACGAAATATATCTATATGTTTACGAGGGAAGGTAAATTAAAAGAAGAAAAAACTTTGGGTCTTATAATAAACGTAATAACAAGCTCATATCGGACTATTTCGCGTTCTCCCTTGCGACCAAAACAAGTACCATATAAAAAAATATGGTTTACATGCCCTCCTACTTTTTATCTGGATTCGAAATAAACACTATAAACAAGGCTATTATAATGTGGCCCATGTTAGTACCAAAAAGATGGGCGCTGCTATTCTTCTATATATAATAAGCTGGCCCACATACTACGTACTTCCCTTGTCGTTAATTATCCTGTCCTTTTTTTTCTCTTTCCAATTTAAAAGTTGTTTATTCAAATGCTTGATGACAACTTTAATACAAATACAACAATTAATTCCATATTGTAATGATACAGGTACACATATGATATGTTAATTTTGTTTATATGAATTAATTTGTTTTTTCATAGGACAAAGACAAGTATTGTTGTATTATCAATTTATGAATCCCGTTACACGCATTAACTAATTATTATTTTATGATATTTCTATATAATTACGTTATTTGAAATTCACAACTTTTTATCTTGAGAAGAGATAATTAATGAATAATCTAAGTAGTGTTATTATTAGTATTAATTTTATTTTATTTTTGACAACAAGAGTTTAGATCGATGGGTTTGGGATTAACACATTGTTACAAAATATTTACTATAATATTAACAAATTATCCACAGATAAGAACAACTAACAAGTAATGTTATGTTTTTAATATATTTTATATATTTTGAAATATTATGGTCAGTAATTCAATCATGACAAAATGTCTCTTGCATTGCGAGTATTGAAATTCTATATTGCAATATAATATTATAAAATATGCTACTAAAAAGTGTATTATTAATTTCAAACAAAAAAAATTAAATAAGTTGGGTTAAATGAAAGTTGAGATATCTGTTAATAATAATTTTGTATTTTAAATTTGAGGGAGAGCTTTAATGCTTTAATTTATTTTTGAATGACGAACACCACTTGCAACTTTTTTTTAACTTGTAATAATAACCTTGCAAATGATGAATACATTTGTACATCAAACTCCAAAACACCGGCCTTAAAATGTTTTATTTCTATGTCGTAGGTGACCTAATAAAGCAGTGCAGTAACAGTAGTTTGTGTATATATATTATATTCCACAAAATGGAAGTTGTTTGAAATTGATATCTACAAACCTACGTAATAATTTTTTTTATGAAAATTAATTAGTATTATAAAATTAAGGATAAATTTTTATAATGACAAATTTCAAAAATCATAACAAGATGATAAATATATAAAAATACAACGTCTTTATAGAATAATCTTGATTATCAAATTTAATATTTTTAATCATAAAATATTCTTGATTGTATAGTGAAATTTTTGCTAAATGTGTTAGTATTTAAAAAAGAACGATACCAAGGCCAAAGCAATGGCCAATGACTGCAATATGTAGCTAGATTGGCACGTGTACCAAAATTCTTTTTATTAGTTGTCGTAAGGTTTATATATATATATATATATGTATATATATATATATGAGAATGAAGTATGACTAGCACAGGAAAAAAGTACTTTCTCCGTTCTAAAAAAAATTACATTTGAAAAAAAAAATTGTTTCAAGTAAAAATTACATTTAAAATTTTTCTTTATTATTTTGTTATAAATTAAAATTTTTAAAATAAATTTTATGAAAAAAACTTATTATTTGTACATTTAATTGTTGGTTAAAATGCAAAATTAATAATTTTCAAAAATCTAAATATTACTCTTTTTATGGAACTGAGTGAGTACTATTTTTTCAACTCAATTTTCACGTTCCATGTTTAAAAAGGACAATAAGATATTTTGATGGAACTTTTACGTCGGCTACAATTTGTAACGGACGTAAATCCCAAATTTTTTTATGTCTACCTTAATTTTTTAGGTCCGTTACAAATTGTAGTGGACTTAAAAAAAATCAGGAACTTTGTTTGCCACAAATCATAGCTGACGAAAATTCCAAATTTTTTATGTCCATAACAAATTGTGACAAATGTAAGAAAAATTGAGAATTTCGTCTATCACAATTTGTATCACTAATAAAAATTGTATTTTTAAGATTACTAATGTATATCATCATGAACATCACGAAGATAAATTTTAATTTCACATCGTTAAAATCGTCATAGCTATTTCAATCCATAAGTTGGGAAAAAAGAGTTGAAAATTTACATTTCTAATATAGTATAAACAAAAATGTATATGTTTGAGAGTTTAAATAGACTACAAACCACCATAAATCAAATATTTCGAAGATAACAATTTATATCCAAAGTAAAAATTCCAAATTTGATTTTACCATTATTTTTGAACTTGAAAGGTGGAAATTAGTTTGAAAAAAATAATATATATATGTATATACAGGGAATGATTATATTCCAGCAAATTACCCACATGCTCCAGTTGCTGGGTCCTATGCTTTTTATTTCTTTTCCAGATTGTCTGCTGCTTCCCTCTATTTGCCACATTACTGCTTTTTGCTTCTCTCCTTTGTCTTCCGAATTTATGTTAATCAGTCTCATGTACGACTATTTTCCATTATAACTAGATTAATGATGATAGTCGGAGTTGATTAAAATTAACAGATTGGTCTGTTGAAATGAATAGTAATTTTTTTAATAAATAAAAAAGTTAAATGTTCTTGACATGTATATTATCGGTTATAAGTTAATTATATCTAACACATATGTATAGACGATTTTTTAAAATAAATCCAGTAGTATCACACAAACTCCTAAGTTAAGTTTTTTTGCATTAATATTTTGGTAAATTGGTTAAACATAATAGAGAATTTTGGTCCCAGTTTGTATTTATTTTCTTTAGCTAAAACCTTCAATTTGTACCCACTGCTATTACTCTATGTAATTTAATTATAGATTTTGGCATTTTCTCTGCCACTCTGGACAGTGTGGTGTTACAGTTGTCTCCCTCCCATCCACGTGCGAACTGGGCCTACCTCGTATACCCGTATTTTATCATTTGTTTGTAATTCTTATAGCGATTTTATTTGTATGCATTTGTTATCCAAATATGTTTGCGTAAGAAATACTACGGTATATATTTAGTCTGTCCACAAAAATAATTATATTTAAAAATATATTTTTTTCAGATAGATATGTACTGGTATAATTCTTTTATTGAAATGTTAATTTTAAAAATTGACATTACAATCATTTTATTTTAATATAATTAAATAATTTTTTTATTATTTAAATATGTAATTTTTAATTAAATATATAATATTAATATACGCAAACAATATGAATGAACGATGAGCCGTTATAGTTTAGTCAACGATGATCTGACCTCCCTAGTTTTCTTGGCAATGTATCGGCGATTTTTCTGAAGTATCGGCGCCAATGCTGTGGGCCCCGACAAACTGTCGTACTTTAATTATTTGATTATTTATTTATTTATTATTCCCTTTCTATTTTCCGGGTAATAACTAGCTATCTCGCAACTTGTGCTTTCCTTATTCTCGAAACCTGCCTTCAAATATAGGCAACCTCTTTTCTTTCCACTAATGACCTTACTATTTCCTACAAATCTTTCACTACTCCCCTTAATTAATCATTCAACTACAAAATAAAATAATAAAAATTCAAAAGAAGAAGACAGGACATCTTCACATGCTCTCTCATTTTCGTTTATAAAAAAAGAAAGACATTTTTCAATTTATTTTATATTTTCACATTAAAAGAATTAGTACAATCAACTAAACAAATATATTTCACCTTTTTTAAAAGAACCTTAAGATATGAATTACGATTGTATAATTATAAATTTGCATTTATTTAATGTTGTGACTCAAGTACCAATTTAATCTCAATGTAATTGAGAAAAATCTTCATTTTTAAAGCCTAATATAGTTTGCATTACTGTTAAATAAAAAATAATAAAATTCAAAAATACAAATAATAATTTGAGAAAATATAATACATTAGTTGACGCTAAAAATATAATACAAATTGATTGAGGTATAAAAGATTTTAACTTAGTAGAAGAAGAATATTAGTACTCTCTCCAATTTTTTGATTGTTTTATTTAAATATAAAAGTTATTGTTGTTTGAATTATGTAAGACTGTTTATTTTATGAGAATACATTAAAGTTTTTTTAGGATTTATGTACATAAAAAAATACTCGTTTATAAAAAAAGGGTAAAATTGAAAGTACGTATTAATTTTAATTCCTTTTCAAAAAATTAATTACCATCCTTGGCATACTAAAATTTTCCGTAAACCACTGCTAATCAAAATCGAGGGAGTAACAAATAATTATGTCAATGACTGATTAATAAGGTAAACGGAATCCATTTAAAGTCAGGAAAAAACAAAGAATGGGCAGTTTAGTCATTGCATAAAAGGAGACTAAAAAAATCTTACAGGTGACTGAAAGCGGTCACTTTCGATCTTTTTTCCTACCGTATTCAGCAGTTTAATCTTTCGGGAACAAATACTGCACACACAGAGAGAAATGCTCTGTTCTTCTCTCTTTACTCCAAATTTCATTTCAGCTGCTCTGCTCTCCCCAGAAATTCGAAAAATGAATTCAATTCCCCAAGAAAATCCCTTAATTTTAATAATCTCAGTATTTTTCCTGAGCTTGCTAACACACTGTTTTTCGTACCCATCTCCATTAAATTGTACGGAAGCAAGTCGGGTTTGCACATCATTTTTAGCATTCAAGCCGAACCCAAACCAAACCATAGACCTGATTCAGAGCATGTTCGATGTTTTGCCGCAAGATGTGTATGCTGAAGGTAATGATCAAGACTATGTCTTTATCAAGAAGAATTGTTCGTGTGCGTCGAATGTGAACAAGTACTTGACCAACACAACGTTTACGGTCAGACAAAATGGGGGATCTGTGTATAATATGGTGATTGATGCGTATGATGGGCTGGCCATTTTATCGAACAGTTCGCGGGCAGCGAGAATGGGGTCTGTGGTTTCATTGCAGTTGATGTGTGGGTGTTCGAGTGGATTGTGGAATTATTTTATGAGCTATGTGATGAGAGACGGGGATAGTGTTCAATCTTTGGCGAGCAGGTTTGGAGTTAGTATGGATAGTATTGAGAACGCGAATGGGATTCAGAACCCAGATAACTTCACTGTTGGTTCACTTTATTACATACCGCTCAACTCAGGTGTGTTTGTTTTTCTTAAATTCTGTTTGTACGGTGATAGTTAAAAATTTGCTTGATTTTGTTTAAGAAGTATAATTGGGTTTGTCTCAATTTGGTGGAGGGGTTTATCGAGTTTGATCATCGCTAAAATATGAAATGCAATGCTTTCAGATCACAGTTAAGTTGACTCATGTTTATTTGAGTTATTTGAGATTACAAGTTTCTTGGTTTTAAGTAGCCTTTAGTAGGAACAAAACCTTGGGACCTTTTGTAAAACAGAACTTACCTTTTGGGAGTCTTAGTCTGGATCCTGAGGGCTGTGGCTCTCTAGTAATTTTTCTAACCTTTTTCTTAATCGGCATCCCTCTATGCTACTTAACAATTAATTTATCCTTAAGAAGGAAAATCTGTGGGCTTGTAGCATGTAAATGTTTGTCTTTACGAGCATATACTTTCAACTGGAAACTGGATATGAAAAACTAAGGCAAATATCGCTGTCGTATTTGATTTTCTTTTGGAGAAATACGATGGATATTTACATTTAGTTCGATTTTTTTTATCCCCACAGGCAAGCTATGCCAATGTCAAATACAATGACAAGCTCACAAACTACACTATGTTATTAAATTGTCGAGTTATGTAAACACTTGCTGTAATACAAATATATACTACAAAGAACAATGGAGTTATTCACCCACCTTATTCTGATAAACGCTTTCCACATTTTGATTATTTTCACAGTAATGGAGGAAGCCATCTAATAGTGTATAAGCACTTGCTTTCTCAAGAGTAGGCTACAAAGAGGACTCGAGTGATTCTAATATCACCAAAATGTATTATCCTGGTCATGAAGAACTACTATCTGGTTACCCATTCTTTAATTCATGCTTGGTTGAGAGCTTTGTATCTTATTGAAGATTTTCTCTCATGTGTTTCTCATAACAATAAATCCATTTGTTTGACCACATATGAACGCTATGAACAGTTTTTAGTTGTACTGACTTAATTATGAAATTTTGTGGTTGAATAGTGTTCTAATAGTGCCTTTATCTTTTAGTAGTTTGCTCACGAGACATATTAGTATTGCGAGTCTATTTCTGGATGAATTTATGATGTCTTTTCCTTTTTCATTATAGTTCCTGGGGAACCTTATTCTTTAGAGAGTGACATTCCTCCAGCTCCTGTCCCAGCTCCACCAGCAGACAACGTCTCAGGTACACAGCATGCTTATATACTAGCTAAGAAAGTAGTAAATCTTGCTCCTAAACTTTTAGCTGCCTAAATTGTTGAATTACTAGTTACTAAGTATCCATGGAAAGTGTTTTAGAACGTTTTTATTTTGTCATGGGTCTTCACAGAAGCTGAAGATACATGGCAGGCAAGAATTCCAATATGGGTGGATTAAAGATTAATGAAAAATTGGAAAGCAATTTGGTGGCCTTGATTCATGCTACTTTTGATATGAGTACCAATTCTTTCATTTTAATAAGCTGCTATTTTGTACTCTGAATGGTCTGTCTCGCTCACATTCTAAGAGCAGATTCCAGGGCCATGACAAGTTTCTGCAGTATGCACTAAAAAAAGATCAAATTATCATTTATTTCCTTGTAGTAATCTAATGATTCATATATTATTTCTTTTCCAGTGAGTGTGGATCATCATCACAAGGCTCATGTTCCATATGGATGGATAGTAGGTAGTTTAGGGGTTGGACTAGCGATGATTGTTATAGTGGTACTGCTTTTTGTTTCCTTAAGGTCGTCAAGCTGCTTTAACGAAGGTCTAGGAGGTCATGTAAAAGATCATGATGAGCAGAGTTCCCATAAGTTTCATATTCTTCGGAATACAAGCTTCTGTTGTGGTTCAGGGAGGTTTATCTGCTGCAAACCTGTGGATATGAAGCAATCTAATGGGGAATCTAGTGACCGGAATGTAAACATCCCTAAAGGTTCAGTTTTTCACAAAGTTATTACTTGATGCATTATTATCGATGATCGTTTAATTAAATAATGAGTATTTTCAGCAAAGGAATATGTACCTTTTTTTTACATTAAAATCAAGCAATGGATAAATTCTTGTACATGAGAAAGGAGGGGAGGTTGGACAGGGTTCAAGGCTCTCTAGCTCTCTTCCTCCCACTGTATATAATCCATTTCCTCCTATTTTAGTATTGTGAAACTAGCTCGGAATTTCGTGGCCTATCTATAAATTACAGCGAGCATGGTAATTGCGTAACTTTAAATGTTCTTTTCACAAGAAAAAAGAAAGTTTAACTTGGATTTCTAGGTGCATATGCTTGTCTGTCTCATTATAGAGGAGGGTTCATGGTTTTGTGATTCAGATATTGTCAAAAGTGTTTTCTAGTATTGAAAGTGGAAGTGTTCATTTCTTATAGGTTTCAGTATGATATTCTGTACTTCTAATATTTCTTGCAGTAATAAGAACTGATGTCTTTGACATGGAGAAGCCAGTGGTATTTGCGTATGAAGAAATTGCATCTTCTACTGATGGTTTCTCTGATTCCAATCTCCTTGGGCATGGAACATATGGGTCTGTGTATTATGGCCTTCTAAGAGATCAGGTTTGCTGTTGCTACTCTGTCACTATTCACTAGCAATTACTTATATAGTCTTCTATGTAGATATTTTACTCATCACACCTGCACTGGTTCATGTTTATGGGATCTTTCAGGAAGTTGCAATCAAAAGAATGACTGCGACAAAAACAAAGGAATTTATGTTAGAGATGAAAGTTTTGTGCAAGGTTCATCATTCAAATTTGGTAATGTGTTTCGCAATTTAAGTTACAGGTCGCGTTGTTTTTCATTTGAAGCTTATTGTGACCAAGTACAAGATTCTAAAGCTTCAAATCATTTTTTGATTAACTTTGTCAAGGTAGAGTTGATTGGTTATGCTGCTAGTGTTGATGAACTCTTCCTAATTTATGAATATGCACAAAAGGGTTCCCTGAGAAGCCACTTGCATGATCCTCAAAACAAGGGTGAGCACCACCATTTTGCATTGTCAATGAAGATATATTATGTGTTAAGAACTGTTTCACTTTACGATTGTTGGAAAGTAAATAGTTATCTCTTACAAAAGAAAAGGCAAAAATGAAGCTTCTCTCAGAAGTCGAAAATTTGTGATAAGTAGTACATTATCAAAGATATCCTTAATTAACTAAGATACCTCATGTTTGATTTTGACGCAAACTAGAGTTGCTTAACATGATGTATACAATATATAAAATTTAATTGTCTATGGAGTTGCAATGGTTTCTGTCTTTATGATTTTGGTGTTAATAAGTGACTTCCAATGTTGGAACTCAATGGGATTTTTGTGTACCTGGTATTTGAATGGGCTTTATTTCTCTTGTATGCTCCAAGAAATCCTGTTCGACAATATTATATCTTTTACCATTAGTCATCTGAGATCCTGAACATACTTTTTGGTGAGAAAATGATGGAAGCCCATCATATTATGGACAAGTGTTTTTTTAATTTATTTTTTGTATGTAGAGCCTAAGCAGGTGTAGCTGTGAGACTATTCTGTCTTTATGTTCTAGTATTAATCTATGTAGTGCTATCACACCATTCAACGTATGAGCATGGCCAGATCTGTCCATATTCTAGGTACCTTAGCTTGCTGCGTCGTGACTTGGTGTGTCAATTAGAACTGTGCCTGTCGGCGTTACTGTAAATTTGTTACTATACATAGTTTTAAGGCTTTTTGTGTAATCTCTTGAAATTACAGTTCTAGTCTCTATATGTGTGTGTGTGTGTATATATATATATATATATATATATATATATATACCATGTAAATTTTAGTCAGGATATTAGTATGACTTGTCATGGATCTGGGATAGGGCATCCATCACTCTCTTGGATCATGAGACTTCAAATTGCACTTGATGCTGCCAGAGGTCTGGAATATATACATGAGCACACTAAGCCTCACTATGTGCATCGAGATATCAAGAGTAGCAACATCTTACTTGATGGTGCATTTAGGGCAAAGGTTCTCCCTTATTCTGCACAAAACTTTATGTGCTATGCGAAATTTTTAAAAAAAAAGAGAGCAAAGTATTATGTATACTCAACTGTAGCATCTGATGAACTTTTCTTTTCTTTTTTTTTTTTGGGTGCTTGAATATAGATTTCAGATTTTGGGTTGGCAAAACTTGTTGGAAGAACAAATGATGGAGAAGAATCAACGACAAGAGTTGTTGGGACTTTTGGTTATCTGGCTCCAGAGTAAGTTATAACTGAATATTCTCAATCAGTTGGCAGTCACATTTTTAGACAAGTTGTGAACAGATATTGTTTGCTTCGCTATCTTCCAGGTATTTGAGGGACGGATTCGCCACAAGTAGAAGTGATGTATATGCATTTGGGGTTGTTCTGTTCGAAATTATATCAGGGAAGGAGGCCATTACACGAACTGAAGGCACTGCAATGAAAAATCCTGAAAGACGATCCCTAGCGTCTATTGTAAGCCTCCCACTTGCTTATTAACTTGTCAATTGAACATTCAATTAGAGTGTCAAAGCATTCATACATGTAAATGATTATCCCAAGCAATGACTTGTGTTCATTTATTTGCTGATACTGGATCTGGCACTTCTCCTTTGGTAATATATGATAACAATTGGTCAAACTAGACTTTGCTGGCCATATAATTGGTCTGAAGTTTACAAGATTCATCATGTCGATGTCTCTCATACTGCAAGCAAGTGGCTTTTCACATATTTTGAACTGAAAGTTCCAACGGATTCTTATTGATGATCTCTCACTGTAGTACACTTGTTTATGCATATTTAATTCCCTTTTTTTTATTTATTGAAGTCGATGAATTAAACACTGAAGAATGTAGAAGCTATATATTTTCTCTCTTTCCAGATGCAATTTTTTACACAACCTTTTTTCTGGCCATGAAACGTATATGAAAATTTTGTTTTCTAATGACCTCCTACATCCTGATGCTTGTAAAATTGCAGATGCTGACAGCTCTTCGGAAATCGACCGACTTCATGAGTATGACAGGCTTGAAAGACCATATTGATCCAAATCTGATGGATTTATATCCTCAAGACTGCCTTTTCAAGGTAAAACATTGTTTTTCTTCACCTAGACTTGATAATTGTATGCCCAATGCTAGAAGCATTACATGCTGCCTGCAGCTTACCTCTATGGAACAAACAAGTTGCTTTTAGTTCCACGAGAGAGATGCTGGTTTTGAGCATATAACATTACAATAACATTTCCTTCACCAAAAAATAAATAACGAAAGAAAAATAACGTGGGTCACATCTTTTCCACTATAAACTTGTACTCTTTAAGACATAAATATTAGATATCGGTGCCTGCTACGATTTAAATACACAAAAGGAGTTGGAACTATTGTGCACTTCTAACCACAAGGGCGATGGCGTAGGTTGGATTCTAGGTTTATCGTGTAATTCTATTGCTCACGTCTTGGTTTCTTCTCGTTTATTTTACTTGCTGTGTAGGTGGCAATGCTCGCAAAACGATGCGTAGATGATGATCCCATATTACGGCCAGATATGAAGCAAGTAGTGATATCACTCTCTCAGATCCTCTTGTCATCTGTGGAATGGGAAGCAACTCTTGCTGGGAACAGCCAAGTATTCAGTGGTCTTGTTCAAGGAAGATAGGTAAAAGATCACAGAAGAGCTAAGTTATAGATTGAGCTGCTGCAATTTTTCAGTTTGGTACCATCTCAGTATCTCCGTACTTGTGTACATGTGTATTTAAAAAAATTTAGGAAAAAAAAAAAAGATAAGAAAGAAAGATTCAGAGACCGTGTGGAGTGTGGTCACATATATACGTTCTCCTCCTTTTACCCCTTCAAAGCTGGATCTCTTTAGTGAGTGAGGTATTCTTTCGGACATCTTTATGTCAAGAGAGTCGGTCCAAATGTCTTTTCTATTTTTATTAAATAATATCAAATTTAATTTTTCCTTTTCTATTTGTTTGTTTGTTGGGAATGTGGGGAGGGGTGTTGGGGTGATACTATTATCGGAGGAGCTAATGCAAGCGACCCAAACATGGATTTTAATGTTCTACTCCGTATAATAATAACTACTCAATATATTAATGAGATAGAGGTACGACATTTTATTATTATATATAATATCAAATCCTCAAAGTTGAGTTTGAACCAAACTCACAACTCACTTATTGTATTAAACTTATTGGGATGAATTTGAATCAAGATCCATAACAAAACTATTACTAGATAATTTCTTGTTAATAATAATAATAATAATCTATACCGATACTTATATATTAAAGGAGTAAGAATAATAATCTATACATATATATTAAAAGAGTAAATGAAATGTATGATGCATATGTACATAAAATCCTAAAAAAATAAAAAAATAATGACAAAATCTCAAACCCTAAAATAATTTCATAATAGAATTTCAAAAGAACTCTAATTTTATAATATGGTAAAGAATATATCAATTTTGTCTTATAATAATTTTAACCAACTAATTTATTCAAATAATTAATGTGTGGTATAATAAGATACACATATTTATAATCAAATTATATTCTTATATGATATTTATTCAACTTTAATAATTTAATTTTAAATTTTAATTAACTAAAAAAATATATATGTTTAATTAACACAATATCTTATGTTCTAAAATATATTATCTATATATTAAAAAAATAACAGAAAAAATTAATTTGTTAAAAATATTAAAATTAATGTGTCCTTGCTATGCATGGACTCCATAGCTTAAGAATTATCCCGAACTAAATATATTTATTATCACCATTCAATCACTACATTTAAGAATTTGATAGATGTTCAAATTGAAAAAATAGATAATAAAATATTTCTTAACCTCACTAACTAAAAAAATATTATAAGTAATTTTTAATAATTTTTTTAAAATAAAATACAAGTAAAAAAAACACTGTATAATACAGCTTGTACTATGTGCGGATATCTGAGCTAATAATAATATAAATACTAAATAGAGGCCTAATCAAATCTTATGGCTACTTCTTTGTTGCACTATATAAATCATAACCTGATACAAATAATGAAAAAATGGCAAATGTCATAATTTTAGTATCAAAATAACTGACACATACGCCATTTTTTTAACTCCCTGTATTAAGTAATATAACTTCTCACTTGTCACTTTTTCAAGATTTGTTACGGGAGATGAACACCCATTGATACGGGAGATGAACACCCATTGATACAGGCTAAATGCTCCCCCTATTTGAATACATGCGTAGTTAGTTGAATTATTTTTATAATTATATATCATGCCTGGCCGGGGTTCAAGAACTCATCCCTTACCTTTATCTGTACGAAATAATATTCCTCATGAGCCGCAGGTGGTGGCGGCGACACCTGCGGCCGCCCGTGAAGGTGGATCCCGTGTTGATTGCTTGTGCTTTGTTTTTGTGTTTATGATATTTGTATGGGGTTCATTGTACCAGTGGTTGCGGGGCTACTTATATTCTAGTCGGTCGTTCTGGGCCAGAAGTCTCGCGTCGGTCACTCTTGATATTGTTACGAGTAGTACCGCTGATCACAATTATCTTGGTTACAATTACAATACTACTTATAATGATGATAATGTAGACAATGATCTAGTCTTGTTTGGTAAATGGAGTGTCCAATTCTCTTTACCAAACAATCATACGTCGGAGAGGTTTGAGCATGTCCACGTCTCATTAACATCTTCTCTAATTCCCCATCATCATAATACTACCACCACTATTCTTCCACCTTTCAAGATAAGTCATAGTCGGCGCCGAGTGGGTGACGTTTGAAGAGGCTGTAGGAGTACCCATCAACCACTAGATTCTGCACGACAATATCAATGGGCATGGAATAACTGCATCAACCAATTTGACATTGAATTTCTTGCTAAATTGAAATCTGTGGACACAATCTATCAAAGTCACATGCCACGTCGTGAAGGCTGCGTTTTCACCCTACACTTCTCAGACTACTACAGCCTTGGACAACACCACC
Source organism: Centella asiatica (assembly GCA_014636745.2). Taxonomy (NCBI): domain Eukaryota; kingdom Viridiplantae; phylum Streptophyta; class Magnoliopsida; order Apiales; family Apiaceae; genus Centella; species Centella asiatica. Next base: position 988,478 of record CM025785.1, read on the forward strand.
TGCGCTGTTGATCGTACAACTGTTATTGTCCTGATGATTAATTTGATCGGCACGCTTTTAAGTCCTTTTTTAATCCTAATCATGATCGCATGCTTTCATTCTTGAAAAAGTGATGCTGTCACTGACATAGGCATATATACTCCTTTATATCTATGCGCGCCTGTGTGATGGTAATTGAATTTTTGGGTACGCTACTATAGTTTTTTATATTGAGTTTTTGGGCCAAAACGAAGCTAATTATGTCAAAGTTAGTTATCACATGGCGTGAGGTTGGAATTTTTCATCTGTTTACATATTTTATCATGGTATGTTAATATTTTGCATAATATGTTGTGGTTGTGTGTCTGTCATCATTTATGGTTAAAGTTCGTTTCATTCTACAGACAACATCAGATCATTTGTACAAGTTTAAGATTTACATATGATAGCAAATTTATTTAGATCAAACAAGTTGCCTGACCTTTCACCTGCACCGTGGTCCTCCTTGAATTATTCAACCTTTTTGACAATATTCCCCTAAGATTGACCACTGTTTACATCTTCAGTACATATAGAATAATGGTTCATACAATTGAGGAACTAAAATGTGGGCATAAAAGAGCTGTTACCTCTTTTCACTTGCAAAGTGAAGCTAGTACACGACGGGGTGGATTGAATGGTCTTCTGGAGTGAAGAACAGCCATATTATCCAGTAGCAGAATATCACCCTTCTGCCAAGGAATGGCAACACTTTCCTCATCAAGGATTTTCAAGCAGTCGTAGATAATATGAGCTGGCAATGGTTTACCATCTCCATAGGCGACCGCCTTTACTGGATCATTTCGTGCATCCTCCCATCCAGTGTATGCAGCAACCATGCTATTAAACCAAATCTTGCGTTGCCTATTCTTGTCAAATTTGATGGCTGGAATTGGGCCCATAATAGTTTTCACCGAATCCTCCATCCATTCTAACTTCACTCCCAGCTTAGCTGCCCTGATGACATAATGGTGAATCGGGGCAATCTAGATGAGAAGTCAGTTCTATACAATAATACTAATATTACAAGATACTGGTGTTGTTTTATGATCACCAATAGCATGCTAAACCTCAATACATTGATCGTTAAGTTTGGTGGGAGACTGAATTTGTCTGAACTCTTCCCTAAGACTAAACTTAGTTATGCATCACAAAAAAACTTAAATAAAATAATAAGGCTAAAACAACCAACCTTTCCTCAGCAATGCTCTTGTCTTTGGTCAAGAATGTGGACTTCCAACCACGGCCAATTGGAGATGACGGATCATCCTCTTCCCCGAGAACTCTTGTGTAGATCAATCCATGCTCTTCTAATCGTTCAACAAAGTCCGGGTACTTCTCCTTCATCCTCTCGTAAATAATATGGCTAAGAACTATAGGAGTTTCTCCCCCACTTTCTGGTTCTACTTCACAGAAGAAAAACAATTTGGAAGGGAACTCTGGAACCTGTTTATAGGAGCTTCTATGAGTTTTTCCTCACAGTAATAGATAGTAATGGTACCGCTAGCAAAACCATCATGTATAACTCACAATATTGCTCATTATGCATGTAAGTTTAGCCAGTTACAACTGATTGAACGGATTTCAGTTAACAACTTATCTTATCGGATGTATCAAGTGGTTAGAAGGGATAAAAACACACAATTTTTAATTTGTTACAAGGCAGCCATTAGTTGCACAAACTGAATTAAGTTTTATCAGTGCCGAGACAATCATACCCATTCAGCAATGAGATATTGATACCAGAAGAATCTGAGTTACAAATTGCATCATTCATGAACTGTTGAAATTGATTTGCTAATATCCAACAACAAAAAGAGGAAGAATAAAGAGAGTAAGCGATTCAATAACTTGCAAACAATGATAATTTGATTCATAAACATGATCTTAGTGATGACGAGAAATATAACTTGCAAGAGTAGCATATTTATATATAAAATAAAAATTGGGAGATAGCCAGTGGTATTATGAAGTAATAATACCTGAGCCATTTCGTGGTGAAAAGGGATTTTCTGATCAGGAGGGGACTCATTTGCGGTGAAAACCCGACCGACGACGTTGGTCCGAGGAGCGGCACCGCCGACGTAAGACAATTCGGGAAAGCCAGAAGCTTCAACGACGTCGTTGAAGTCAGAAGCAGATGTGAAAGGGTAACCTCTGAAGAGAATAGCCCCGGATTGATGGAGAAGAGAGTGTAGCCATGGCTTATGAAAGGCTGATTTTATAGATTCTGCGATCGCTACTAAAGAAAGTGGATCATCAGAAGAATTGATTTTGGGGTTTGGGGAAACAACTGCTGGGAAAACAATTTCACCTCCTCCTCCTCCTCCATTGATGTAGCGTTTTTGTTGAGGTATCTTCACTTCTGTAAACAAGCTTTCAGCTGCCATGGCGGACTGTGATGATTTCGATGTTTAATATAGATTCATAAAATTATTAACTGCTGATGACTTTTTTCCACTCTGCTTCTCTGTTCTTGCAGCAGTAGCTAATGATCGATAATTAATGGGCTTTGGAGGTTCAATTTTATTATTCCTCCCCTTTCAAGTATATTCGCGTCCAGGTTCAAGCCAGTCATTTTGTTTGATTTCGTTCGTTGGCAAAACGGATCAGGTTTCGCCCGAAGATGTTGGTTAAAATAGGGGAGACTCATCGCATTTTCGTTTATTTTTTTATTTTTTTGAGAATAAGAAAAATAAGTGAGTCACGTAATTTACATTCTATATAATAGATTCTCTTTTCACTTCTTTTTTTTTTTGGTAAATGAAAATTTTGGTGAGTAGAGCCCATTTCAATATCAGGTTATATACATGTCTTTTTCACTTTTTCATACTAAGTTAAATTATATAACTGCATTTGCAAAATCATACTAAGTTTGATTGTTATCAGTGTCCACTTTGACCTACTATTAAGTTTTGAACTTAAAGTTGGGAAAAAAAAAGTTAATTTGGAATTTAAAACCAAGTAAAATATAATTTTTTAAATGTGTTTTTAAGTAATTTTCTAAATAAGAAATGAATTATTTTTACTAGTTATCAATTATTTCATCCAAAAAGTAAGGATGTTAAGGTAATTAATTGATATACGAATATATAAGTTTTTAGACAGTAGTTTTATAATATATATATATATATATATATATATATATATATATATATATATATATTAATATAAAGACAATAAAAAATGATGATCGAAAATCATGTATAAAGAGTTCCATGATAATGTTTAAATATTTCCTATATTTGTATTAAAAGTGAGAAAGGGCAATAGTATAAAATGATATGTAAAAGAAAGTATAAGAGATAAAATGAGTATAATTTATATTTTTAATCTTTTAGACATCTTGTTTAATTTTATTTATTTTTTAAATATCTTCAATATACCATTTTAAGGATCGACCATGCGTACTTTTTTATTTTATTTTATAGATTAACGTACTTAATTCAGGAAACTTCCCAAAACCTTTAAAAGATTGTATACCAAGTTAATATATAAAATTATTTAAAGATGCCGATATTGAGATTTAACATTACTCACTTTCTCTCCTCACCTAAATTTTTTTTGTAACAAAAAAACAACCTTACTTTTTACACTAAAAAGTTGACATCAATTGAGGTTCGGGCGAGCGAATAAACAAATGGGCTTTTATAGACTTTACAATATCACCGACTCAACTTTAGGCCCAAGTAAGCGACGATCGGGAAGGATCGGCCTCATATAATTATATATCCATAGAAGAGAGTATGGTGAGACGGAACAAAATTCAAAAACTGACCGGACACGCTAGACGTCTCCCTCCCTCGACTCGAGAGACTGTAACAGAGAGAGCGAGAGAGAATACAACGGTCGAAAATGCCGAAGATCAAGGAAAGCAGAGCCAAGTCCTCCCGGAAGCCGCTCAGACAATCCTCAAATGGCGGCGTTATTAAACCCCCTTCCGATCTTCTTCGTAATTGCCACAGCATGTCTGTTACTGAAAAGGAGAACTATACTGTTACTGACAATAAGGAAGTTGCCTCTACGCCTCAGAACGATGAAAACCATGGTACTCACCCTCTCGATCGCCTCCTTCTCATCCATTCAGATCTATCCAATCTCACCCGTCAAGTAAGTCTTCTGAAAAACCTAATCCAATATACACAATTTTTTTTTTTGGTTCGAAGATGCAAACCCTATATTTCAATAAATGCAATCTTAATTTTCCCCTGATATTATCGGTGTATTTATTGATTTATGGTTAATGCAGACCTGTAATAATGTTGGTGCTTCTTGTAATTATCCAGCCTTTAGTGTGATTGAAAGTATTCTGGGGAATGAAGCAATTCCTGATGCATTAAATTGGCTTCAGGTCTTTAATTGCTTTGAATGGGTAAATAAATCAATTCTTTTGGGGATCCCACATTAATCCGATGTAGAGTACCTCAGTTGCATTTATGGGGTTGAGCTCCCCACCATACTATTTTCCTCCCTACCATCCATACTCTAAATCTTAACCATTGTTCTCCTTTAATTGAATGTATTTTTAATTTAATTTGTATTTGTTGTGTTTATTTATGGTTTAGATTAAGAGTATAGATGGTATGGAGGGTATTAGTATGGAGGAGAGCTTAGTCGGCATTTCTCTAGCTCCTGGAAAAGATGTTATATGGAGTATGGACTGCTAAAAAGGGCGGTCATCCGAAAATAAGGATTCCTTTCTTGTCGCGAAAATTTAGGCATCAAACCAATGCCATCGTGCTCATCTGGCAGCATGACATTTTATGTTGGTTTTATCCCTTGTTTCAATTTAATAGACAATTATGCCTTTGCATTGCTTTTGTTTCCCTGTATTACTTGGTTTAGTCTGAAGTTTTATATTGCCATTACCATGCTAAGTTGTGTGATCTTTAGGTGGATTGAGGAGTAAACAATGCTGCCATAAAATTATGCATTGTGAAACTTGGTTATATAATACATGCAATTGATATCTGCTGATTTTCTGCAGCAACAATCATGTCTCTCTTGCTTTCATATGACGACGAGTAACCTTTGATTTTAACTTTTCTTGCAAAAATATATCTTTGTGCTATTGATTGTTTTCCATTCCCCGACCTTTCAGTATTGTAAATAATGAATATTGTTACATTATATTATATGAGTTAACATAACATGTTGCAGATTGATGAACTTGTTGCCCAAGCAATCAGATTTGGAGTGTCAAATGAGAAGGAAAGAAAGGAAATTGAATCACTTGCACAAGTCTTGTCAGACATTCACATCTCTTTGAAGGTTGATCCTCTAGTTGACCCTGTTAGTACATCATATGTGCTGCTATTTGTTCCACATCTTACTTATATACACTGTTTCACAACTGCAGCCATGGGTTCCCAGATTCCAGAAAGCTCTTTCCAGTCTTTCTTTGGGTTCCAAGAATCAGACTGACCAGTTTTTATCTTCAAGTAGAACAGCAGATGCTGCAAATGAGGATGCAAGTAAAGTTGCCGATGGCCCCAATCAAACTGATTGGGATTCACTAGTTTCTCCATCTCCCCTCGTGTCCTGGCGAGCTGGCTGCACTAATCAGGGTGGTAGACAACTCTTTCTTCTTACACCTCTGCCTAAACCAAAAGCATTGTCCTCCAAACTTCAGGGGTTATCTAAGCCAATAATTGAGGCAATAAGAACTAATACTCATGTCGGGCCACCATCATCAGATTTTGTTAATTCTGGAGATGCAAAGGATGATTTACTTGAATATGTGGTTGCAAAGCCAACTTCAGTTGAAGTTCTTGATTCCAGTGCCACGACGGAGGGGATCTCTACGAAATGCTGCTTTATCTCTCCAGAAAAGTTGCCTAATAAAGATTGTTCTATGGTTGCCATGACTCCATGCTTGAAAATGTCTCCCCCTAAATCCTGTATATTGCTGGAACCCAATTCTGAGTTTACTCACAAGAAGAATAATCATGGGTTTCGTGCATCAACCCCATATCCAGTTGGACTTCATAAATTCAGTGGGACTGAAGATTCTGAGTCCTCCAATAGTGAAACCTCCAGTGAATTGATTTTGAAATATCCAGAGCTTGTTGGGATAAAACCGGCTCATGAATTGAGAAATGCAAGGAAAGTGGTAGAAGCATCACCAAATTGGTTTATGTCGCCTCCTAAAACTTGCGTTCTGATGGAGCCACTTGATGAAAAGACTGGTGCTGCTACCAACTGGCAGTTGCGTAAAACCGATGGTGTTTCATATTTTAGAACAAAGGAGACCGAACATCGAGATGGTCGGACAGTAACCACGCAATCTTGCAATCAAGGTATCATTTAACACTTCATTACAAAATACAAAATCATTTGCTTCTTATAAATACGATGGCAAGTGATTCTTTATTTTCTGGAATGGAGTAGTGTTAACAGTTAGTATTGAACTTCATATTACATTAGAGTGAACACCAACATTATAGGGTTTTCATTGCTGTTCTTGGTTTGGCAGTGGTTGAAAAGACCCCCATTCAGGTGAAGCCTGGAAGCACTATTAGAGCCGGAAAGCACCCCGGTGAGAACACTCTGAAGAAGGAGCTATGGACCAAGTTTGAAGCTGCAACTACTAATGGGATACAGTTCAATGTCTCTGTTCTCCAAAAGACTGCCAACACGGGATTTCTTGACCTATTGGAGGAGGTTTCTTATGATGAAACTAGTATAGTACCCCAAGATCATAGATGATGGTACCATCATCTTGATTTGTAAGGTTGGTGTATGTTGTGGAAATGTTACAAACTCAGCAACTCAATGATTTACATCGACATATTTTTGTTGACGGAGTTGAATGAGAAATACGAGGGTCAGAGGCATGGCAATATGGCATAAGAGAGGGTGAGGCGGACTTCAGATACGGTCCCATCCAATGAATTACTAACCTGATCTTTTTTTTCTTTTTTTTTTTAATTACTCTCGATTTTAATACTCTTAAATTTTGAAGAAGATTTTAAAGCTGATAAAAACACTCAACATTTATTTAAAAACTTCCAAAGTTTAAGTTGGAGCCCATCTATATATACTACTATTTCTATATCCCTTTTTATCTTATGACTTCTTACTCTCTTTTTTTTAATATTACCTTCTAATTCTTTTTTTCTTTTCTCTTGTAGTCTTTTTTAATTCATTTATATTTTTATTAATTCCTCCTAATCCATTTCTACTTTTCATTGATTCCTGCTTCCTCTTTAGAAACTCATAATTAGGGTGTTTTAAAACAAAGTTTATGAATATAATATAATAAATAAGTTTATATGCTTGACCAATGGAATTATTGAGAAAAAATTAATTATGATATTTGAAAGTTTAATTAACATAATTATCCTACCTATTTAAAATTAATTTCCATGAAATAATAGTAACAAATATCAAGTGTACATTAAGTAACACTAAATTATATATATAAACACATTATAAATTATGTTGTTGGACTCAAAATTTATTTTTTTTTTCAATTATTTGAGCTATTCTTGAAAATTTATTATATTTACAAGATTACTAACATTTATCATAATTACATCTTTATAATTGTTTTTATTAACAACTTCAATTATAATTGGTTAAGTTTTAATTTGCTTGATTAGGTTAGATTAGTTCAATAACTACTTGATGAATCCTGTTATATGTTTTTTTGGAGTATATTATAATTAATAATTGTTAGTATTTACCATATATTTTTATTTATTTTTAAAAAATTTATATTTTTAATATGATTTAAAAACATTGACAACAATTTTCTCAATTTTTTTTATATTTTATTTTTGTATGATCTCTCTAATTTGTGTTTGGAAGTCTCAGATACATTTACAAATTTATAATTCACTTAATATCTATAATAAATAGGAGGAAGTGTTAGAGAATATATTTAATTAAAGTTTTAACTATAAATTATGTTAACCTCACATAAGTTAAATTGAAAATTTTAATACTGCGTAAACAAATACTATTGAATAATCTAAATATAACGTTACACAACATATTCCTTGTAATTCTTAAGTACTATATATATTTTTTTTTTCCATTTCAAATTATGTTACTAAAATTATACGTTCTTTTTTATCGATCATAATTTTATATTTTGTCTCCAATTTGTATTCAATATTAACCAATTTGTTCCACTTAAATAATTGTATCTACAACTTATGTTAATTTATATTTTTCTTATTTGTTATACATTTGTTTATCTTCCGTACTAATAATGACAGATAAAATAAAATTCAAATACTCTATGTAGGTTTACAAAAGACATGTACAATAGGCTATAAATCTATTCCATAATTAAAATAATCACAACATCTAATTTTTGGTCTATATTTAATTACATAGGTTTATGTATTTAATTTAATATAAATCTTATATTGCTCTACTAAAATATTCAGTTAACCTACACTAATCAATTTCATAAATTAAAATCAACCGACCTAAACTTAAATTTGAATTTATATTTACGGTATAAATATGCCAACAAGAGTTCATTAGCTGGTAGTAATTGAATTATTTTATCAAAATGCCCTTTTTTTTTAAATGTTCGATATGGCTAAATTCGATAATGTGTAAGCTCGATTTCTACCGTTAAGGCGTTAATAGAAGCATCTCATCGGTAACTACGAATAATTAAGATAAAAGAAAAAGTAAAATAACTGTGTGCTAAAAAAACAAAAGGTTAATTTTAACGAGTGGTATAATTAAGAAAGCATGCCTAAAACCCTCGAAACCCCAAGGAGCCTCTCGTTCGCTCTAACGGCCAATTTTCTCCAATGGCTAATTCAAGTAATCCTCTTCACTATGTCAAGCACATCGAATCGTATGTTGACGCTTCTGCCCCTCCTGCGCAGCAGGTTCGCCTTCGATTCGATTCTTTTGATGATGACGATGATGCTCTCTGCTCTTTCATATATTTTGAACAATCAAAAACCACAACACAAACAACACTTTTTCATGTCGTGAATGAAATCATGTTGTGTAAATTGACTGTATTCATCAGCTCGTCTTGGCTAATAATCGTGTTCATTGCAGGCTGCAAGTGTTGATGCAATTGCAGTTCTATTGAAAAACGATATGTTAACTCTCGAATCACTGGTTTGACGCCGCCTCTATCTTAATCAGTCACTGTTCATTGCACATGTATTTATTTAATTAATTGCATACACTTTTCTAAGAAATATGTTTGTGATTCGTAGATTAGAGAGATGGGAATGTACTTGACCACCACGGATAGCATCATTCGTGCAAGAGGTAATTTCTTGGTTTATTATTAAATATTAACGCACTCTATATATTAAGTTATGCTGTTTCATACAGAAAATTCAAGAAAGAGTGATATATTCTGCACAGGAAAGTGTATTAGTGTTTTAAGAAAGATAAGAAGAGGATTTGCACAACTAATATTCCAAAAATTAAGGTGCTTATTAGTTGGTCACGACAAACTGAGTGAGTGAACACAAAAGTATAGAAATATGATTTCACGACTCAAGTATACATAGCAACTAAGTACGACGTTGCTTTTTTCTGCAAGTGCCTCTATAGTCAAAATGACCATTAACATAAAAAATTACTGTAAGGAAGATATTAGGTGATATTACGGTAGTTATTCAAGAGTCATATATATATAATTTGATAAAAGGTTTGGGACATGCTTCCTTTATAATAATGCAAATGCTGCTACGGATTTATTGAAGTGTTAGATGCTATTCCATCAGTATTAAATCAGAATTTCATTGCTTCATGCGTAGTACGTCTTTTATGCACTATATGTAGTGGCGTCTCATATATTTTACATGGCTGTTGAGTGTTTCCTTTCAGGTGTTCTCCTTCTTGCAGAACTGCTGAATTGTCTTGCATCTAAACCTCTGGAAACTGCTACAATGCGTAGCTTGATTGGATTCTTTACAGAAAGACTGGTGAGTAAGTACCAATGGGATAATCTGATAAAGATGTTGACCAAGAAAGTCCAGTGATTTGAAGTGTTATATGATGTGCCTATTATATGTATGCAACGTGTATCATGATTACAAAATTAGTTTCTTTATCAGTTTCATTTTTTCACTTTTTCTGTTACTCATTAAGCAAATCTGATTATCTGAATTAGGTGCTTGTACCAATTGTTTCAACACATCTGTCAAACCAATATGAATTTTGATTTGTATATGCATGTTTTAAATTGTAAATAGAAATCCTAGTTTAGTCAGAATTATCGGTTACCATCTAAACCTTCTAAATAAAAAATATTAGTAGATAGTCGGGACACAAATCTAAGCTCATCTTGAGAGAATTAAGTTGCTTAAGCTGTTATGGCGCATGTCCTTGTATAATTAAATTTTTTCCACCTTTCTGACATAGGGGACCTTGGTAAAAAGCACCTCTTCAGACATTCGGTGTTACATTTTCATACTCATATTGAAGGCTCTCATGCTAGAAAACCGATATGTGTGTTAACACATACGGAGTGGACTGAGAACCTCACTACCTGTATAACTGTATTGGCCTTGTTGTCAAAAGTATATTTTGGACCACTTTTATTCACAGAAGTTAACTCTCAGATTATCACCAATCTCAAAGGTTTGTCTAACCAAATCTCCCAACCCCCTGCAGGTCATGGTGTATAAAACCAGCTAAACTTTCTTCCTTCAGAGGCAGCTAAACTGTTGGTTAAATTGTTAAGACCCCTGATGCCTAGCATGGTTAATAGGAATGTGAACTAACTGCATAAGTAGAATGGAAATGGGTATGAGTAGTGCTAGATATGGTAAAATGGATAGGACAATTTGTTCCCATACCATGATTAAGAACAAATGTAAATGATCTGTGGAACACATGGCAATAAGAGTTCCAAAATAACCCTGAATTGTTAGCCCACTAAAGGCAAAGGATACATATATATATTCAATTCCTAAAGATATTAGTAAACCCCTCTTTTGTTTACACTTCTACAAAAAGTTACAAACAAATATTCCACTTCATTGAAAGTCATGTTCTGTAAAAGTTCAAAACCTTACATTAAATTTGCATGTGGTTATCTTTAACTCATTATGTTGACTACTTACTGAATCCATTTGAATTCCATCATAAAGGTAGATGATATTGTATTCGTATCAGGCAGACTGGAAAGCCTTGCAAGGCGCACTGGTTGGTTGCTTGGCATTATTACGGAGGAAAGGAACGGTTGGTATGGTTGGTGGCAGTGAAGCATTCGCAGTCGCTCAATCTTATTTGCAAAATGTACAAGTTCAGTCTTTAGGACAACGTGATAGGAAGGTATAACCAGATGTGATGTAAATTCCAATTTAGCAAGCTGTATAGTGAAATAAATTGTCATGCTACTATTGCAACAAACTTTCTTGCATTTGAAAGTACTTTAAAGTCATTCTTGATATTTTCTGCAGATCTGCTTTGAAATTCTAGGATGCCTTTTGGATCGCTACCCTGATGACATAGTGCAACTGGTACCTTTCTGACTCTTTCTCTAAATCCGTGCAACTGGTACTTTTTCTGTTTCTAGAATATCTTTTAATTCTCTTAACAATAATAAATTTATCCATGATTCAGGATGATATCCTTATCAGTGGAATCTGTGAATCTATTGATGGAGAAAAAGATCCTCAATGCCTAATGCTCGCCTTTCACATTGTTGAGGTTCTGGTGCGATTGTTTTCAGATCCATCTAGTCCGCTTGAAAGCTTTGTGATGGATCTTTTTGAGAATCTAAGCTGTTACTTTCCCATCCATTTTACACATGTAATGAAATCAATTCATGTTGTACGACATATTGTTTCCATTTCTTGAGGCAATTGTGGGTGATAAATGTCAGAAGCTCACATACATCAAAATATTGCTAACTTATTTCTTATATCTTCACCATTTGTTGCGAACAAATATTGCTGGCAACATAGAAACAATGATTAGAATGACCGATGAAAAGGGCTAGATCCTAGATATTAAGAAAGTCAATACTCAACATAGAAGCTACGGTTTCTGAGTGTTGATCTGAAAATGGTCTCGAAAGTATCCTGATATTCGGGAAACGTTATTGATCTGTTCAGAGGGTTGGCATTATCGTGAAAAGACATTTACTGTTAATTTTAAATGTTTAATCCGTAGGTTGTTTGTTGTACTCTTTATACTTTGTATCTGAAAATGTTCTTCTGATGGTAGATCTCATTTCTCTTAGAAGAGATAATCTGCCTCTATCTTTATCTCTCCCTCAGAAGATTGTAAAAGTGAAATGCTTTTACTCTTTTTGAGCACATTTCATATGCTTTCGTTTTAGTCTCACTTGTTATTTTCTATATTCAGCCGAAAGGGGAAGATGTTGGTGTGAAAAAGGATGAACTCTCACAGGCACTAATGGTATGTTATTTCGCCTAAAGTCTTTAGCTTGTGCCATCCTACCTTTCCTTTGAGAGTGTTGTTCTTTGCATGTGCTTGTTTTTAATATTTTGTCATTGACTTATTTCTCAAATGTACAACATATGACACTACTTGTGGAACATAGTTGACATTTAGTTGATTCATAACAACATGGTTTAAAGTTAGTAACTTCAAACTTGATCTTCTTTATGCGACTTTCTTAATAAGATCTGACTATTTTTGCTTGTATTATGGAACCATGGCCTTTCGTCATCATTGGGAGAGAGGATCTGGCTCTTCTTCAGCCTCTTTCTCCCATGGACCAACTTTTCTTTTCTCCTTTTGCCTTATGAATTCAGATAAATTGTGGGTTGGGATGGCAACTTATAAAAGTGGTTGGGGTTTGTGTTTGCTTTGGACGGTTACCAAATTTGGTTTTAATACCATATGATTAAACACAAGGTCTGGAATTTTGGATAGAGGAAATAAACGGAAGAAAGCATAACATAATAGGAGCAACAATAATGCCTGAAGGTGGTAATGAAACACACTTGGGGTCATTATTACAATTTTCCCAATGAGGAGAGGCACATCTTCCTGGTTGTGGTCAAGATACTGGTGTTTAGTTGATCCTTTAATGTAGTTACTTCTTTCATGTCCTTCATCAAGTGCATCAGTTGTCCTGTATCATTCATCCTTTCTAATGCATTATTCCAATATTGTTGCATATAGTATGAGATAAAGAAGCTTGATTAGGTGGTTCTATGAAGCGCGGACACCTCTTGGAAGGCTACGGGTCAGTGTTGGACACAGACACGCTGACGTGCATGTGTTGGAGCAGCTCTCAATCTTTTAAAAAAAATTTGGCTGGACACGTTGTGGACACACACGGTACACACAAAGGGGCGGAAATAGAACCTGAAAGGAGTCAATGTCGAGAAACACCAAAAGGAACTGTTTAAGGCAATTTTCACATAGTTTAAACCCTAAGTTGATCAATTCCATCGACTAATACCTATCTCTCTATTGACTCCCTCCCTCCCAAACCCTAGGTCGATCAGTTTCCTCTCTGCCTCTTGTGACTCTCCTCTTTCTTCCCTCTCTCGGTCGACCTTCCTCTTCTTTTCCTTTTCTCTCTCAGTCGACTATTTATGTAGATACATTTAAAAAAAATTATAAAAAATACGTGTTCTCCAAAGTACCGTATCCTACTTTTTGGGAAAATGGTGTGTCACATGTCGGTTAGCGTGACGTATCTGTGTCCCCTTGTCAGTGTCTGTTCTTCATAGAGGTGGTTGATCGTGTCTTCCTGACTGTCTTTACTCCTAAAGTGATGCTGGAAGCGTAAGTTCTACTCCGACGCAGTAAATAAACTGCCATCTCAACTACGTCGAATTGAGTTTTGTACTTCCTCCATAAGTTTGCTTTGTGGAAAATGTTTATTGTCCATCCTGCAAAGCATTCATCCTTCTTTGTGATCTAGCAAGATTTTCAAGATATGTCAAGAGTTATATTTTTCTGTAAATACATATTTGTCCTTTAAATAATAATTTGGTGTTATGCTTGTTTCTTTAAAATTTTGACTCTATGCATCTTCCAGATGGTGTTCGCTTCTACGCCTCTTTTTGAGCCATTTGTTGTTCCACTGCTTCTTGAGAAACTTTCTTCATCGCTGCCATCAACAAAGGTTGACAACTATTTGTAAAGAAAATGTGTTTTATTTCTTGCAACAACATTATCCCCGCTAAGTTCAATGCTTTCTTCTGGCTTCTTTTTGCTGCAGGTTGAATGTTTGAAATATCTTAGCTATTGTTCTGAGAAGTATGGGGCAGATAGAATGGCTAAACACGTTGAGGCTCTATGGTCTGCATTGAAAGATGCAATCTTTACTTCAACTGATCACGTTCTATCCTTGGAATCAGAATTGCTGGAAGGCATGAGCGTTCAGGACAATGAAATAGTATTAGAAGCTCTCGTACTTTTGCAAAAGGTTATTTTCCAAAATAGCAGTTTGCTTTTAGGTTTGATTGTTAGTGATGAAGATTTAAACACAACTCTAAACATGATCCATAGTTACACGAGCTATAATGACATTCCCATGCAAAGCAAGCAGAGATTACATGCAGTTGGTCGCACTCTTTCTGTTTCCGTCCGAGCTTCCAATGGTTCCTGTAATAGAGTGTTTGAAAGTTTCATTCCACGCTTAATAGATGCTTTGGGCATTTCAGTTCAAAATCCACATGAAGACAAAGCCCTTTCTTCACGATATAATTATGGAGCCTCCTATCTCTGTGTTGAACTCCTTGATGCATGTCGAGCTTTGGTTGCTGACTTGGGTGAACTTACCTCTACTAATGTTTCTGCTCAAGAAACATGGTGCGTCATGCTCCAGAGTTATTCTAGTTCATTAACTAATACCTTCAGTTCTACTCTGGCTACAAGTTTGGAAGAAACAATCCCAAATGCTCATTTGCACTCTGGAGGTAACTGTTTTCATTAATGCTTTGGCATTAAAGTACCGTATCTTTCTCATTTTTTCAGTTTCAAACTTCTATACTTGAGTTAAAATTGAGTCAACCTGCTAATTTGTTTATGTTATTGTTTTTTTAAAGTACCTGTCTAACTCGCCAAGTAATGTACATCTCTAGATAAATATGTTTGATGTATTCACCTGCCTGCGCTTAACTTTGTCTTTCCATATGTCGTAGTGAAAGGCCTCCAAGTTTTAGCTACATTTCCTGAAGGCTTCTCACCAGTATCAACATCCATATATGAAACTATCTTGATGCAGTTGATGTCTATCATCACTTTGGGTTTTAGAAAGACTTTGTTGTGGAAGTTGGTTTTAAAGGCATTAGTGGACATTGGCTCATTTGTTCATAGATCTCATTATTCTGAGAAGATGCGAAGCTTTGATGCCATTGTTGTGGAGAAAATTGCTTCATTTATGACTTGGGATGATCTTCTTATGCCTCCATCTCTCAAGCTTGAAACAATGTGCAGCATTGGCATGGCTGGGGTGAATTATATGCTAAAAGTTCTCCCGGGCTTGGATAAGGCTTTGTCGGCAAGTTTTTCAGGGGTTTATGTATGTATGCTGTTAACTTCCCTTACTTAATATCTATATTTCTTTCAAATGACAGGTCAACAAGTTGATGTGCAAAGTCCCCTCATCATAATGAGTACATAATCTTTTAGTTTTATGTCATTCTTAATTGTTCCTAACTTGTTTGAACATTCTCTAAATATCAACAAAAATTCCAAGTAAGAACATCTCTTACTTCAAGAAATATGCATTATAGTTTTTTAAGTTGGTCTTGTTCCTTTTTTTTTTTTGTACTATTTCTTTTATGCTCTGCAGGAATTATATTGAGAATGCTATTTTCTTTTTTCACGTTACTAAAGTGAGACACGTGGCATGTAGGTTCGCGGAGATGTAAAGCTAGCTGATCTAACAATCTCTCTTTTAGAATGTTACTCAAGGAAAGTACTGCCATGGTATGCCTTTACTGATGAATTTCGTATGCTCATTCCATCACATTTTGGTTGTACTAATCACAAAGTTCACCAATATTTTCAAATAGAAGCTTTAGGTTCACTAAGTATATTTATACAATAGTATCTCATTTTCTGTTCATGATTATGGTATGCAGCATTTTCTGCACAGATCCTAGTGGCAAGAGGCATACTAACCTTTCTTATGAACTTTGAAAATGAAGAAAATCTTACAGTCTTCTTCGAATATTGATTTGACTAAATGTCTAAAATATCAGAAGTTAGTGAGAATGACTATCTGTCCTTGGCAAACACAGTCTTCTAGTGTATCAGTTAACCTGGCTTATTTATTAATCGTTTTACTACGTTCTGAAAGCAAGTTTCCACGTTCTGAGAGCAAATTTCACAAAATTGGAAGAATGTGGCGCACATTTTTTGACTTTAAACATGAGGCCCCATATTCCTCCTTTAAACATTTTTACAGAAGTTTAAGTTTTTTTTTTTTTTTTTTTTGGGGAGGGTGGGATTATGGGGTATCAGTAGATCTCACAAATGGGTCATAAATGAGTAATTGGTAACCATTTAATGAGTAAAATTGTTATCCATGAACCCATTAGGTTACCATCTTGAGTTGAAAATAGCAAAAAGTATATTAAAGAAACAAGAAATTAACAATGATGGTGGCATTATATCTAGTCCAGAGAGAGTGATACTTTGTTTTTTCGTGACTGCGGTATTTCAATTAATCTGTTTGTCTGAAACACTTTTGATTGGGATCAGGTTTGACAATATTGGAGGCTTTGAGGAAGTTCCATTTCAGTTTGCAGTTAATATTTGGGACCAAATTGAGAGTAGCACATATTTTAGCATTGAGTATCAGCATGAGGCAAGTGCAACTGTAGTATTTTCTAATTTCTATGACTAGCAACTCTCACTTATATCTGTAGCTTATACCCTAAAATGTCCGAGTCTCTTGCTTCATATCATTGTACTGACTTCAACAGATACATGATGATCGTAGTTGTGAAATTTCCCTGAGAAGTGACAACTATCTATTTGAGTGTTTCAGAAGCTTCTTCAAGCGGCAATGACAGCAGTGAAGCATGCTGTTGCAAGCTGTTCAGAGGAAAGTCAGAGCATAATTGTACATAGAGCTTCCATCGCACTTCTAGCAATGTTCCCTTTGAACGAGTCAATGCCTGAAATAACTCCGATGAAATTTGAAGGTTTTCAATGTTCTGATGATTTCAAACCTTTTTCATGCCGAGATGAATGGATTATTTCAATATTTGCTTCAGTTATTATAGCGCTTCGACCTCAAACACATATCCCAAATGCGAAAAGAATCTTGCAGTTGTTTCTGACTACTCACCTCAAGGGTCATGTTCCATCAGCTCAGGCAGTAGGTTCTATAATCAACAAACTTGCTGTAAAGAACGGAATGAATACTTCAAAAGAATATAGTCTGGAAGAAGCAGTGGATATGATATTAAGCAGTGATGCATGGTGTTCCTATAACAACGGTCCACTAACAAAATGCAATGCTTCTGATTATAGCAAAGAGATAGGTATTGAAGATTTAAGACATAGCAGTACAAACAGTTGGTTACAAACCCATGCTGTTATTGGTTTAGCATGGATAGGGAAAGGGTTGCTTATGCGAGGCCATGAAAAAGTGAAAGATATAATTTTGTCTTTTTTGAGTTGCTTACTCTCAAATGGTGATGCTAAAATTGTGCCGTGGAAGCAGAATGGTGATAGGGAACAGGAAGTGCTCCCTCTACTAAGGTCTGCTGCAGATGCGTTTCATATACTTGGTAGCGACTCTGAAGCTTGTTTAAATCGAAGGTTTCATGCAACCATACGACCTCTCTATAAGCAACGCCTTTTCAATATTGTATTGCCCATCTTACTATCTTCGATAGTGAAAGCTGATTCAGCAATTTCAAGGTATACCTGAACACTGCGTAAAGTTCTTCAAAGATTGTAGATATCATTCTTTATTGAATCTGAGTCTTAGATGATACCTCATTTCAATTACATGAATGCTAAAATTTCTCAGTTGCACATAAGTTCTAGCAGGTTTGCAGACTGCTGAGATGTCTCATCTTGGCTAGTCTGGAACTTGGTCTATTTAAATTTACAGAGGGAATGGTGGAATGGCCTATTGTCTTCTTTAAGGGTCTTCTAGATATTTGCTTCTTTTGTTTAGAGGTGCTTCTTTAGTTCAGAGGACGTTTTGTCGTCTTCTTCTTTAATTATTTGTCTTCTTCTTCTTCAATTATTTATCTTTTATCCTTTCTCTTCTCCTTTACAATATTTTTATTTTAATATAAAATATGTATTGTAATAAATTTTTTATGCATCATGAATCATGATAAAGTCATAGTTTATTCACCAACTTGTCTGATCCTGTTGAAGCATATATATAATTTTGTTCAACTTTTCTATAACTATGTTTTTTTATTCCCCCCTATGGTATTAGAGAGATTGATTGACTTGACTCTTGTCTGCATGCCCCTCAGTTCGTGCTTTGCCCCTCAAAACTACTTACCACTACATATGGCTGTAAATAACTGGCTTGTTTGAGAGACCAAAATAAACAAAGTTATCTCCATCTCACGGGTGTGAAATTTAAACAAAAAGGCTTATATATGTGTTCTGATATTGATCAATTTGACTAAAAAAATTCAAAACAAAGCCTTGTGGATGGAGAGTAACTTTGTGAATTCCATGTGCTTTTTAATTTTCTTTTAGTTATTTATATGCTCTGTTGTCATCTATCTCAAAAATATAAATCAATAATGAGATTTTCAATTATCGAGCTGGTTATTTTCTAAATCAATGGGCATGTTGGGGTGGGGGGATGAGATTGTGCACATGCTATTGAGATACTTGGATAATTTACAAGGAATGCAATGGAAAATTTAGAATTTCTCTCTAATCTTCTTCAAGTATCAAATTATATAGTACATATATCTTGTAATAAGGTGCTCATTGTTTATTTATGTGTTTATAATTTATAACCTTCATGAACAAATATTCTTGATTTTGATGCATACTGGCCAAGCTTGGAGTGAAATTATATATACTATTTATGCCCTTTTCTGCTTGAGCCAATGATCATGACTTCAGTGTTTTGTTGAATTGCTGTAATATTTCAGACAGATGCTGTATCGAGCTCTGGCTCATCTCGTCTCTTGCACTCCACTGGGTGCTGTCTTGAGTGAAGCAAAAAAGGTCTGTACTAAATCGTGTCACAAAGGGCCTATAATAATATTATTTTATAATTCTATAGTTAAACTAGAAAGAATTGTGTATGCTAGACCATTAACATGTCATTCTATATGAGCAGCTCATCCCGATGCTCCTGGATGGCTTGTCGGTGTTGAGTGAGGATGTTCTGAATAAGGATATTGTTTACAGCGTCCTACTAGTATTATCTGGAATTATAACTGATAAAAAGGGTAAGTATATTCCTTTCATGTTCTTAATGTAACAGTTTGCGAACAGTAGCACAAAATTTTTCCTTCATTCTGCAAGCTCCACTAGTACATCGATGTTGTAAGTGTAGAATAAGGGCCCAACGTACAGCACTGGTAATGCTGATCTTTATATTAACATTGTTCCTTGCCCCACAGGCAGAGATGTGAATTCCGTCATAAATGTTTCATTCAGTCTAGTTTCATATTATTGCCAAATAATTTCATAAAGACGGCCTGTTAAATTCTTCTTGGATCGATCTAAATTGACTTAAATCACATTTTAAAACTGGTAGGCAGATTGATGAACACGTCTTCTGCAGCTGCCAGTTTTGTGCTGAGATCTGTGAAGTATTTGTATGTGGTAGATTTAGAGTCATATATTGTGATTGCCTTTTGACCTTGAATATGCATTAGGATGTTGACCAGTTTGAACTTTGAAATAGATACAATCCAATCAAAAGTCAAAGGCTGGTCAAGAAATAAACGAAATTTTTGTGGTAGTCTCTTTGAATTTTCTCCATATAAGAATTGGATGACCTCCATTTACACCTGAGTCTAATTTAATATTTTGAGTCGGTATACTTTCTTCGGTCAATTCCCTGTGGTGCTATAGTTGAAACGATAACAGCAGAATTTAGCATGACTTCTGAATATCTATTTCCTTCATAGTGTTATTTAAATTCTATAAACCAAATTAAAAATAATTGAATGGAAAAGTTTTGGAGGAATGCTTGTGTTTAAATCAGTATAAGCTAGTTGCATATACAATGCTAAAATAGCTTCTGATGACCTGGGATTGTAAATACTGATTCTGGATAGATTGCTTCCTTCTTTTAGAATTATGTTGTATGCATTTCCAAGTTTCAAAGAACTGAAATTGGCATTGAGACTCCTCTTGGTTAAAACTAGAGCTTTATTATGATTCTTGTTCCAACTAAAGAGTTTCATTCTCGACTAATTCCTGCAGGTGAAGAAGCTATATTGGAGAATGTACATTCTATAATCAGACAAATTACTGAGCTTATTTCTTACCCTCATATGATGGTAAGCTATTTCCCATTAAAAAGTACTTTTGTTTCATGCTTGGACATGCCATTCGTTCCCACTCATGATAGAGACAGGAAACTTTCCCAGCAGAGAGGAAAACTACATTTGAAATATCAATATCAATCTTTCCCCATTCGGGGCATAGGATAATGGTCACCAGCAGGGGAATTCCCACTCCTTTTTTAATATTTTGCCGCTGTCCTAACTAGCTATTGTCCATTATGTACTTCTGCTTTTGATAATGCTAGTCCGCTAGTCTGGTATGAGCAAGCAGATGGCAGCCTCTGTTTATATTGATGAGTTATTACATCTATTGCAGCTATGACTGATTAGTGAAGTTTCTGGAATTTTTAGCCGAGTTAAAAGACATTTCATTGGCAGATACTGCATAAATGTGCATGTCAATGGTTTGGTACTCAAATGAGAACACTTTGGGACTTGTAGTTTTGGGTTCTACTACAGAGATAAAACTAATAACCTTGTTGTCGTTAACGTTATATCTTTTCTTAACAATAAGTTATATTGTACGTATTGGGTAAATACTTAGGTGTTATAACTGAAATGGAAACTATCATCTATGTTCCTAGTTGATATAAATTTCATTGACATGATCAGATGATTCGAGAAACAGCAATTGAGTGTCTTGTTGCCTTGTCTGAGTTGCCACATGCGAGGATATATCCCATGCGAAGTCAGGTTGGCCTTTGATATATTCCTATTATATTCTTTTATTATGTAATTATTTGCTTCAGGTTGGTTGATTAATTCTTCTGAAACTAGCTGGTTATCAGAAGCATTATCATGATATTATTATTATTATTATTATTATTATTATTATACAAAAGTTAATTTAGAATTCAAGTGCAATTATCTAAGGTTATGATGTGCCAATTGTCTTCTGTTGTCTCTTTTTCAAATTCTCAATAGTAGTTCATATTTTTGTTTTCAGGTTCTATCATGTATATCAAAAGCTCTCGATGATCCGAAGAGAGTTGTTCGTCAAGAAGCAGTCAGATGTCGCCAAGCTTGGTCAGCCTATTGCTCTAGTTGATCTGTTCTTTGTCAAATGGGGCCTCAATTGCATCAAGAAGTCTTCATGATTAAGAATGCAGAGATAATCTTTTTCAAGTTTGGTTAGGTAAGATATACAAACATTGAGTTCTCTTAAGAGTTGCTTCAAATGTTTTTGTTACTACTGATACATGGTTAAAGAATGTAGCATCAGTTGTGGACTTTTGGTTTTCTTTTTCTTCTTCCCCCTAAAGATTAGTTTGTTGTATGCAGCTTTTGAATACTCCAGATGGTGAAAGCTGATTTGCCAATTTGGCTTAGTGCTTCTGTCCATTGCACGAAATCCCATGCTTTGAATATATATACATGATGTGCAAGATTTCATAGGTAGGTAAATCATTTTGCAATTAATCTGATGTTGTGATGTTCCTTTATTTCGACCCATTTCCTTGTTTCACTGAAAACTGGACAGTGTTCATTGTAAATACGATGGTAGTGGTGTTTATCAGTCTGCTGAGTTTCACATGTTTGAGAACGTCTGGTGTCCGAAGTCGTGTATTAAAATTGGTGGCTGATTGCTACGTAGTTTCTGGTTTCATATTCTTATGTTGCGGGATTTGTATCTGTCTTATAAAGAACATATGAATTTATGTAAAAGTTCTCAATAAAAATGATGGCCTCTGAAAGCGTGGAATATGGTTCTTGGGGTGGGGGTTTGAGCTCGTATTTTTTAAGTTATTTTTTATTTATAAAAGTAATGCTTCTCAATCTTAAGAATAGGAAACAAAAAGCCAATTGGAGAAAATTTTAAGCGCCATGTTTGGATAAAGTTGATATGCAAGTGTGTCCAAAAAAAAAAAGTTACTATGAAATTAACTTATTTGAGATTAGTTCGAAGCCCAGACCGTTACTGGTTTTGGGTTCAGATAGGAAAAAACGGCAAAAAAAAAAAAAAAAAAAAAAGATGATAGAGGTTGATGGTAAAACTTATATTCCATCCGTTCTTTTCAGAAGATTTTACATTTGGGAAAAAAAAATTCAAAAAAAAGTTATATTTGATTTTTTTTTGTTATTTTACAATAAATTAAAAAAATTTCAATTATAAATTTATAAATTTTGTCGTAACTTAAACTTAAAAATTCGTAATAAATTTTATGAAAAAAATTTATAATTTATACAATTAATTTTTGGTCGAAAATGAAATATTAGAGGAGTATCTTTTTGATATAATACTGTTAGCTATTCCCTTGGTTTTGCAAATGAGAATATTTCATAAGAGAGTTACTTTAAAAAAAATCATAATGTTATATTGAATATTTATAATAAATTTTATCAAAATTCATTATTTGAATATATAATTCTCAATTAATTATATAATATTAGTATCCATCATATATAACTTTGTTAAAATGATTTGATTATTAATTTTAATTTATTTTTTGTTATTAAGGTTACTGATTGATGCGCATATTCACACATCCATCAACTTTAACATGCAAGGTTTAAAATTTAGACATCTCATTAACTTGTAGGATTTTTTTATTAACATGTAAGATACATTACAAAATTCGAAACCTAGACCTATTTAGAAATTCACGCGCACTTTCACACATTCATCAACTACCTTTCGAAACGCAGGGTTCGCCACCTGTCTTAAAATTCATGCACACTTTTACACATTCATCAACTATATTTTGAAACTCAGATTTCTTCACTTTTTCGAGAAGATAAATTATGACTAATGAAATCAACGACCAAGTCAGCTCACTTATGTTTTTACTTTTTCGTTTCATCTCTCTTTTATTTTTTTATTATTTTTTATTTTTTTTTATTTTGCTGGTGGTAGGTGGATGTTAGCTGGGAGGAGGGATTTCCCAACTGTTTTTATGTTCGTAATACTAAAGTTTTTAATTATGTCCATGCACTGTAACGAGTCATTTTAATTTTAGGATAATATATTTTTGTTGTAATTGTTTTACACATTATATATATATATATATGTATGTATGTATGTATCTGTATGTATGTGTGTTTGTGTGCTCACGGGTATCCCCTATGTAAATTTCATTTATTGTATATGTATCTTTTGTATTTGAATTTATACCACTTAAAAATATTAAACATGGAACAGACTCTGTAAAGAATTTTATTCCAAAATTTGTCTATTAATATATAATAATAATTTTAAATCTCACGTATTTACCTTAATCTATTCCCATTTTAGCCCGAGACATTTCTCAGTAACCAATTTCTTGGACCTGTGACTATCAGTAGAATATTTTCAAATTACATTTAAACAGGATATTCATAGAATGGACAACCATTAATGTAGTTGAAGTTACAAGTACATGTGCTAACCAGTTCTTTCCTACTTTAGTAGCATTGAATTTGATCGACAAGTCAAAAATGATCTAATCGATAGAACTATTGAAACAGAAAAAAGAATACACGACCGTTCAATGCGCCAGGCCAGAAAAGATTGAAAGTTTACAAAATTAATGAAAAAAGTTACAACTCAGCTAAACTTAAAAAGACAAAACCTCCCTCTGCTATCTCGTGCATTTTATTGTCCTGTATATTTAATCAACAGTTGCAGCTTAGACAATCATTCAGACAAATCATATTCGGCGCCACTAGATTGATCTATGTCGGTATCATGCATAACTGTCCTTTGTCGGGCATGTCCATCTTCCATATCTGCATTTCGATGTTTAGAAGCTGAAACACTCCCTCTTGATTCTACTACAGAAACCCTTGATCCACGCCTTACAGTGACCCTTGAAGGTGCCGGAAAATGTTCAACTTCATCGCCGGATTTTCCTTCTTTTGCTCTCTTTTTACTCAGAACAAGTTTTGTAGGAAGAGGCTGTATTATAATATATAAATCAGTAAAACTGACACTACAGCAATGGGGCAATGGGGTTTCCTTCGCTAATATAAACGTCACAGACAATTACCACATAGCACGCCTCTTTCTCCCCAAAGGCTACAAGGTATGTTGTAGGATCATCCGCATCTTCACCCCGTACCTGTTGATCCAACAAGAGAATACCAGGTCAAGGTTGTGATGACATTAGCTTTGGAGTTAGAAGCTGAATAGATACATACATCCCAATGATACTCGCGAACCCAAGTATATGAAATATCTTCATGATCATCATACATATCCTCTGATAGCTGCATCTAGTATATATAAAATCAGTAACTGCAGCGAATATTAATAAAATTAGGACAAAAATCTTTACAACAATAATAAGATATGAGAATCTACCTCATCAGGTGAAGGAACCATGTAAGCCAAAAACTTGTCTTGCTTAGCCTTGTCCGAGGTTGTCACCACAAAACTTTTCATAATGGCCTGTAATGGAGTATTGACCATACAAGAAAGAACAAGTTCTGAGAAACCTATATAATTTATCTTTGTTATTGTTTAAATAAGAGAGAACACTTTCTTTTGAGGAAAGAGGGAGCAGTACAATACAAAAATTAATTAGTTATCACCGGAGTTACACAGAAAGCAAGTAATATGATCCAGAATGAAATAAAGGCTTCATATTTGGAGGCTCAAAGTGTAAGAAAACATGGTATGAACCCATAAGCTTAATCCCCACCTCCAAGTCTCCAACTAATAATATTATTCAAGAATATTCATGACAATTGAGGCTGTTTCTTCCTTTCCAATCAATTCTTCAAGAGAATTATATCCGAAGTATGAACCAAAGAGTGAATTTGAAACAACTTGAATTCTATGAAAATCATTCATAAATTCCTCAAATTTGAGCCATAAAATGACAACGGCCAAATTCTGCATACTACTTGATCAAACTACGTCCAGGTTGCAATTCTATGCTAGTACTTCTAGAAGCTGGCATGCACATCATTCTGATAACTCGTATAGTTTAGATTTTTGTGTAGTTTAACAGATCAGGTATTTGAATTTTGAACTGTTGATGCCTATGATTTCAAATAATAGGTAAGGCCATCAAAGAAATTTCCACCGCCTATGTCTTACCTGAGATTCATGAGCATCACGAACAGAGTTTTCTAACTTCTTGTAGATCTCTGAATCACCGGTAGGAGCACTATCAAATGTTGCAACGACGAACTGGTCACCTTCCCTGGAACACCAGCACAATTGACATATTAGACCAGCAAAAGAGTTTGTCTAAATGTAAGCTACATTAGACCACGCACACGGCTGCTGCTGCTTATTTGCATGAAGAAGGGCTAGACCAGGTAGAAAGGTGAAAAGTGATACATGAGTGGAATGACATTAGATCATCGCAAGAGAAGAGTTAATTGAAGGAAAAAAAAATTTGGTAAACATAGTTACCATACACAACTTTAGTTGGTTTTTACGTCTTGATCGTGTGAACTTTGAATCATTTATATTGCAAAAATATGGTGTTGAAAATTTGTAACCTCAAGCACCACCTGGATTTTTTCGGTTGGCAATTCAAGTACCTCTATCACGTAATAGATTATTATTTATCTGAAAAAATCATATTGAATATACCAATGTCATACACTCTTATGCATTCACAAAAAGAGGTAGATATGTGACAACCCAGAGTGTTCCTGACTTGTGTTATACCACAGAACTAATATAATTGCAATAGAGTAAGTTTATACCGATCAAAATCAGGTAATAGCGGCAGAACTTCAACAGGATGTAATTTTTTATTGGTTGCATGTACAGGACGGGTCTTGCATGCCTCAAATGAAGCCTCAATCTCCTGGATTTTCTTTTCCCTAAGAAAAGAAATAGTGTTATTGTTTTAACAATAGCGTCTGAATGAGCATATTTTCTCTTGCAAGCTCACAGGACATGAATGAATATATAACGGACCTGTTCTTAAAATTATCCAGTATATTTCTGCCACCTCTCCTTTCTCGCAGTTCTTTCGCTTGTTTTTCAGTAAGCGACTGCATTTGACATGGTAAAACAACTGTGTTAAACTCTGGAACAATTTGTTAGAAGTACTGATTTCATATAGTGTTCTAAATCACCTGCTTTGTAGCATCCATGCTCAGAGGAGAAATGTATTGTGTTTTCACCAACCAAGAAACACCTTTATCGGTAGGACGTTCCTTTCTTTTTAAGCCATCTTTTTTAATTGGGGTGACAGGATCATCATCACGTAACAATTCCTCATCTTCTGGATCAAGGTGAAAGTTTTCACCTTTGGGAGGACTGCAATGCAAGAAGGGAAATAATTGATCTCATCTTATAATTAAAGCTTACATGGAAAATTAGGAGATTAAAAGAAAGAGGAACTATAGAGACGATACTTGTATACACTGAGATCAAGTAGATCAAGTGGTATTCCAATATCCGGTTCCACATATAGTTGTGGCTTGTGCAATTTCTCCAACGATGTAATTCTATATTTTGCAATTCTGCAAAAATGAATCTATAGTTAAAAGAAATGATGGAAGGAGATTATAGGTTTGATAAATCAACTATTCAAAGAATAAAATGACTATAAAAAGGATATGCTGATCAAATCACTTTAAATATTACAATACGAAATTTTATCCAAATTGACTCTATCACGTAAGTTATACTTACACATGACAAGGAAGGGTATAATATAATCATTCCCAACTATTATCACTGAACTCCTGGAGAATCTTATCTTCTCATCCTTTGGACCATACATTACGCTTCTGCCATCTTGGAGTTCTTTTTCTTTTTTAAATCTTATTGAAATATATTTCATTTTTCCATGTTTCCCTTTGATATCAAGCATATGAAAACGATGGCGAATCTCAATCACTTATCATTCAAGATGCGACCAGATTTGTGTCTGCCATGAACTAGAAAATTAACATAACTTTAACATCTGTGTCTGCCACAAACTAGAAAATTAACATAACTTTTTTGATCTGGTGCACACATCTTAGAAATAGATTGTATTGATAATTCAATGTAGAGCAGATCAAGAAATTCAAAACTCAACTCTACAAGACATGAAACTCAAAAGGCGAGCATGCCCTCTATATTTATCTTTTAATATTTCTTTTGAAATCTAAAAGAAAATTTAATAGCATATCATTCAACTATGACATCCACAAAGTCAGCTATTGCTTGATCAGCACCTACTAAATGCCTAGGCAATGCTTCAACAACTATTACATGTATGCAACCCGTAAAGGTGATTTGAATGTCGTACGTAGATGAATGAATATTAGCAGTCTTAAAAATATTATTATAAAAAGACTACATGTGGATCTTTATTTCTCTGCAACAGCAAAAATGTGCATCAAAGAGCAAGCGAAATTATGAAACCGTACAAAATTGATCTAGTTTATATTTTAAAAAATTGTCATAGTACGACGACATACCGGTCTTTCTCTCTTTTCAATGACAAAAGCTTTGGCTGCTCTGTTGGATCTGGTAGTTCATTCCGGAATCTTCAACGTGAAAAAAATTAATTGATTAATAATTGATAGAAATAAAATTTAAGTTGCATTAAAGGATATAAGCATACAAGTATTATACTTCCAAAATACGATGATAGCTGACAAGTTAAAAGAGATCCATAACTGTCAAACGGATAAGAAACACGTCAAAAATAATTAAATACAAAACAATGTTTTTGGAAACATGAAATTTGACTATAGTCGCCATGCAATCATCATATTGGAAGAAAGAAAATCAAATGATGGAGTTACATTATACTCACTTCAGCTTGCAAATAAATGTAGTCGGCTTCTTCAATCTGTTTTCGGTCCTCTCGGCATTCAAAAATGGAGTGGCCCTCCTGTCCCCCATGTGTGACCCGCTAATTGACACATGTCCTTTCCCTCCAGAAGAAATCATCTGAGTCTTTTCCAACACTTTGTTCTGAGATTCTTTCAACTGCTGCCGTTGCTTCTCCGCTTCTCTCTTCTTACGCAACCTCCTCTCTTCCTCTGTCTCGACCCTCCCGGTAGGCCCATTTGACCTCCTTCCTGGAACTGGTGGAACAGAAGGTTTATGTTGTTTAGAAGGCAAGCTGTGATTAGAGTTCCCTGGTTCCTGCCACCTGGATTCCTTTTTGCCCTCCCTATCACTTTCTAGTTTACCCTCCTTGCCATGACTAGCAGTTGGGACAGAAGAAGGGGGCGGTGGTGGTGAAGATGGTGGGGGAGGAGGCGGAGGAATAGATGAAGCTGGAGGCGAGGAAGGAGGGGGTGGTGGAGGTGGTGGGGGTTGTAATGGTTGCAAGGGCTGGTTGTTAAATTGGGAGTACTGGGAAGAGGGGTAGTACGTTGGAGGTTGTGGGTTTAGATTTACTGAATTTCGGGGTAATGAAGGGGG